>CAUYPK010076116.1:0-30103 GCA_963574355.1 Loris lydekkerianus
TTATTTCTTTTCTTCTGCTGGGTTTGGAGTTGAAGTGTTCTTCTTTCTTCAGTTGCTTAAGATGTTCCATTAAGTTATTAACTTCCTCTCTTTTCGTTTTCTTGAGGAAGCTTGCAGTGCTATAAATTTCCCTCTTAGAACTGCCTTTTCAGTATCCCAGATGTACTGGTAATTCGTGTCTTGATTGTTGTTTTGTTCCAAAAATTTGGTGATTTTCTTCTTAATCTCATCTATAACCCATCTATCTTTCAGCATAAGGTTGTTTAGCTTCCATGTTTTTGTATGGGTATGCAGGTTTCTGTTGTTACTGAGTTCATCTTTTATTCCATGATGGTCTGAGAAGATGCAAGGAATAATTTCTATTTTTTTAAATTTGCTGAGGTTAGATTTGTGGCCTAGGATGTGGTCTATTTTGGAGTATGTTTCATGGGCTGCTGAGAAGAATGTGCATTCAGTTTTGTTGGGATGAAATGTTCTGTGGATGTCTGTTAAGTCCAGATGTTGAATGGTTGAGTTTAAATCTAACATTTCTTTTCTTGGCTTCTTTTTGGAGGATCTATCCAGCACTGCTAAAAGGGTGTTAAAATCTTCAACTATTATGGAAGTGGAGAAAATTGAGATACTCATGTCTGTTAGAGTTTCTCTTATAAATTGAGGTGCGTTGTGGTTGGGTGCATAAATATTAATAATTGAGATCTCATCATGTTGAGTATTACCTTTGACAAATATGAAGTGTCCATCCTTATCCTTAACAGTTTTGGTTGGTTTAAAGCCTATTGCATCTGCAAACAGGATTGCAAGAGAACCCAAGCTCCAGCAGTCTCTAGCCAGGAGAAGGGCTCTCTGCAGAGGCAGGGAGGGCTCCAGAGGGCACACAGCTACCAGAGTCCCTGGCCAGATGAACGAGCTAGTGTGGAGGCTGGGAGGACACAGGAGGGGGGATGCAGGGTTTCGTGGCTCCTGCAGTTCCTGGTCAGGGAATGTGGAGGCCTGGTGGGTGCAGGTCACTGGTCAGGTGTCACTGCACAGCTCTTATGGAGGTCTGGGTGGCGCCAAGTCAAGGAATTTGAGGTTGTTTTGAGCTGTGACGTCATGGGCCTCTACTCAGGGCAACAGCCCAAGGCTCCAGTGTGCCAAAATCATCTCACTCTGCCCCTAAGGATTAAGGCTGTAAGGCAGTTCAGTCTCCACCTTTAGGCTGCTGAGTCACTAGGTTACTTTGTCCCGCCCGATCCTTGCTCTGGGACCCTGAGGGCGGAGCTTGCCAGAG
Organism: Loris lydekkerianus; assembly: GCA_963574355.1. Lineage (NCBI taxonomy): Eukaryota > Metazoa > Chordata > Mammalia > Primates > Lorisidae > Loris > Loris lydekkerianus. The sequence continues at coordinate 1,271 of CAUYPK010076116.1, forward strand.
CAGTTTTTTCACACAATGACTTCCTGCGCCCAGCTCAGTGGCTCAGTCTGGGGCCCCAGACAATGCCCAAAGTTCTTCATACTCCTGCTCAAGCTCTCCCCAAGGCAGTTCAACTGAGTTCCAAGTCCAAGAACACCAAAACAGTTCACAGGTAAGGCACTTCCAGTTTGCAGTCTCACTGCTGCTTGTACTCACGGTTGCCGGCGTGATTAGGTCGATTGAACACATGCAACCACTTGCCAGTTCTTACTGTTTTTGTCCTCCTCTCATGGTCCAGAAGTCCCTTGCTGGTTCCTTGTATCTTCAAAGGGATGATTAAGGGCAGATCCCACTGGCCAGAGATGCCTGCAGTCCTGTCTCCCCAGACTCGCTGTGCCCAGTTGCAGGGAAGCTGTTACTCGGCCACCATCTTTAATTCTATCTGTTTTTTATTTTATTGATGTGATGTATTATATTTATAGATTTTCATATGTTGAACCAACACTGCAACCCTAGAATAAAACCAACTTGATCATGGTGAGTAATATTTTTGATGTGTTGTTGAATTCTGTTTGCTAAGATCTTATTGAATATTTTTGCATCAATATTCATTAATGATATTGGTCTATACTTTTCTTTCTTTGTTGGAGCCTTTCCTTGTTTGGGTATCAGAGTGGTATTTGCTTCATAGAATGTGTTGAGAAGTATTCCATCTTTTTCTATGCTTTGGAAAACATTGTATAATATAGGTACTTCTTCCTCTTGAAAGGTTTGATAGAATTTGAATATGAAGCCATCTGGTCCTGAACTTTTTTGGGGTGCTGGTGGGGGTGGGGGTGGATTTTGTATTTTTGATGCTATTTCAGCGGTTGCTATAGGTCTATTTAAGATTTCTAATTCTTTCTGGTTGAGTCTAGGAAGGTGGCGTGCTTTCAGATATTGGTCCATTTCCTTCAGATTTTTATATTTCTGGGAATAGAGATTTTTGTAGTAATCATTGAAGATTTTTTGAATTTCTGAAGGGTCTGTTGTTATTCCTTCTTTATTGTTTCTGGTAGATGATCTTAGAGATTTTACTTTTCTATTTCTAGTTAGGTTGGCCAAAGGTTTATCCATTTTTCTAATCTTTTTCAAAAACACAGTTTGAATGATTCTCTTGTTTTCAATTTTCACACCAAGTTTGAATGATTCTTTTGTTTTCAATTTCATTTAATTCTCCCCTAATTTTGGTTATTTTTTTTGTTCTGCTGGTTTTTGGGTTGGAATGCTCTTCCTTTTCCAGTTGCTTGAGATGGTCCATTAAGTTGTTGGCTTCCTCTCTTTCTATTTTCTTGATAAAGGCTTCCAATGCTATAAATTTTCCTGTTAGAACTGCCTTTGCAGTATCACACAGGTTTTGATAATTCATATGTTCATTATCATTTTGTTCCAAAAATTTGGTGATTTCCTTCTTAATCTCATCTTTGACCCAGCTATTATTCAGCCTAACATTATTTAGCTTCCATGACTTTGTTTGAGTATGAAGATTCCTGTTGCTGTTGAGTTCAACTTTCATTCTATGGTGGTCTGAGAAGATACAAGGAATAATTTCTATACTTTTAAATTTGCTGAGGTTGGACTTGTGTCCTAGGATATGATCTATTTTGGAGGATGATCTGTGGGCTAATTAGAAGAACATATATTCAGTTTTATTAGGGTGAAATGTTCTGTAGAGGTCTGTAAAATCCATTTGTTCTAGGGTCAGGTTTAAGTCAAACATTTCTTTCTAGTTTCTTCTTGGAGGATCTATCCAAAACTGTCAAAACTGTCAAATAGGTGTTAAAATCTCCAACTATTATAGTTCAGGAAGATATCAAGTTGTTCATATCCATTAGGGTCTGCTTTATGAATTGAGGAGCATTCTGGTAGGGTACATAAATGTTCATTATTGAAATATCTTCATGTTGGGCATTTCCCTTGACAAATATGTAGTGACCTTCCTTATCTTTCTTTTTGTTGGTTTAAAGCCTATTGTATCTGCTACTAAAATTGTAGTCCCTGCTTTTTTCTGTTCCATTTGCCTGTATTATACAATCCATCCCTTTACCCTGAGTCTATTTTTATCCTTTAAGGTATGGTGAGATTCTTGTATACAGCAGTTATCTGGTCTCAGTTTATGTATCCAGTCAGGTAGGCTGTGCCTCTTTAGAGGACAATTTAAACCATTCACATTAATCGAAGAATTGATAGGCCTGGTTGTGTTTTGGGTGTCATGATTTTCAGATGTCCAGTTTTCACTACTATGGAAATTGCATTTTGTTCAAAAATTTCTGGGTCAGTTTACTTTAGAGGTAGAGCATTGTGCTGGTTGTTGTGGAGGATGGGTCTAAGAATATCCTAGAGAGCTGGTTTAGTTATGGCAAATTTCTTCAACATGTCTATGTCATTAAAGTATTTGATTTCTCTATCACAAATGAAACTCAGTCTAGCTGGATACAGGATCGTGGGCTGGAAGTCATTTTGTTTTAGGAGATTGAAGGTCGATGACCATCTTCTTCTTCTGGCTTGAAACGTTTTGGATGAGATCTGCAGTCATTCTGGTATTTCTCCCTTTGTAGCAGTGATGCTTTTCTTACATCTGGCTGCTTGCAGAATTTCCTCCTTCGATTTAACTTTGGCAAAGTTAATAACAATCTGTCTAGAAGATGCCTTATTTGGATTGAGTCTCGCTGGGGTTCTGAAACTGTCTGCTATCTGAAGTTCTGTATCTCTTGCAATGCTTGGAAAATTCTCCTCCAAAATCTCTTGGAGTAGAGCATCTGTACCTTTAGGACCATCCTCTTCTCCTTCAGGAATTCCTATAGATGAATGTTTGATCCTTTGGAGTGATCCCACAACTCTCTCAGGGAATGATTAGTTTTTGCTCTCCATTTGTCTGCTTCTTTGAGTGTTTGGGAACTTTCAAATGCTTTGTCTTCAGATTCAGAGATCCTTTCTTCTGCCTGGTCAACTCTATTACTGAGGGATTCTACTGTATTTTGGAGCTCCTCAACTAACTTTTTTATTTCCTTGAGCTCTGCTATCTCTTTTCTCATTATTTCCATATCTTTGGTGATTTGGGGTTTGAATTCATTAATTTCTTGAGACGACTTTAGAACTTCTTTTTGGAATTAAATTTCTATCTTTTCTTCTATTCTACTTATCTTATTTGCAATCCCTATTCTGAATTTGATTTCTGACATTGCTGCCATTTGTCTATGCATGGCATCTTTAGTTGTATCTCCTTTGTCATTTCTTGGGGAGAGGGGGTTGATCTGCTCTGGTTATTCATGTTGCCAGAGTTCTTCTGTTGGGTCATGCCATGTTTACTTTCCATTGTTTGGTTATTAGAACTGGTAGGGTGAGATTGAATTGGGGTTCTCTGGTAGTAGAGATAGCCCCTTACCAAAGCTCTAGGCTTTTTAACTGTTGCTTATCTCCTACAATCATACAAAGGCCTCTTTCAAAGTTTTGGCCAGAGACACTTTAGATCTACTTGGTGAGATAGCACAAGCTAGCTTTGTTTTGATATCAGCCAACCTCTACTCTATCCTAAGAAACTGCAGTATTAGATTTAAATCTCGACTGTGAAGAGATACAAACAGGTACAGCACCCAGCCCCAACCCTTCAGTTCTTTTCTGCTACAGAACTTCGAATATCAACCTCAGAATGTCCCCGAGTGGACAGCCCCAGACATAGGTTCTAACCAAATTGTCTCAGGCAGTGCAAACCCTGCCCAACAGAGATTCAAGGGTCTCCAACAGCACAACTGGAGCCAAGGATCCACACACCCTCTCACCAGGCTCAGTCTGCACTGTTGTCTGCTTCTCTGCTCACAGGCCCAGCTGAAGCCTAGGGCCATGCTCCTGCCCACAGGTCTCAGTCCATACCCAGCTAGCCTCTGCTTACCAGACTAGTTGGAGTCAGGGGACCATGCCACTGCTGGCCAGTCTTAGTCCACTGCCTGGCAAGCCTCTGTTTGAGTCAGGGCACTGCACTCTGCCTGCAGGTCTCAGTCCTTACCTGGTAAGCCTCTGCTCACCAGCCCCACAGGAGACAGTGGACCATGTCCTAGCCCTCAGGTCTTGGTTCATACCCAGTAAGCCACTGCTTGAGGGTTCTGTTGGAATCAGAGGACCACATCCTTTATCTCAGGTTGCAGTCCACATCTATCAAGCCTCTGCTTGCTGACCCAGCCTTGTCTGCCAAACTCAGTCCACACAGGGCAACCACTCTCCCACTGTGGGTGCTGTCAAAGTCGGGGGTTCTGCACCCCATCCTGCCAGACACAGCCTGAACTGAGGGTCAACACTACCACTGGCTGGGCATAGTCATAACCAGGGGATTTGCTCCTCCTCCTGCCAAGGGTCCATTTCTTCGTACACCCTCTTTCTTCCTCATTAGTCATAGATTCCATCCTGATGGTTGGCAGTCCACACTATGCCCAGATCTCTCAGGACAAGACCAACCACTCTGTGCTCTGCAGGGAGCAGAACTTCAGACCGCCATGTGAGGGGCAAAGGGTGGACTGGGAGTCTGGACTTGTGGGGGAAAATATCTTTTCAATTTTATGGCTGGTGGGGTGGTGTCTGGGTTCATAAGTGGAACCTCCCTGGAGAAAGAGTTTAGTGTCTCTCTCCAGTGAGGTAAAATGTGAGGTCTTTTTTCCCCTGCTCCTTTGCATATAGCTTGCACAGGCCTCCTGCTTGGGGGAGAGGTATCCCATCCTCTAGTTGATAGGCTTTGTATCTGTAATTTGTTTTCTTGAATGCTCTTCCTTGGAATTACAGCTTGCCAAACTTCTTTCTTGACTCATCTCCCCATCTTTGGCTTCATAGAATTCAATTCCATCTAGTTTTTCTTTCTCTACACAGGAGCCTCTGCTGAGGGTTGCTATCAGTCGGCCATCTTCCCAGAGTCCTCTATATTTTCTCCTAAAGTCCACTGCCTTTCCAAGCCTGGCATGGAAAGTTAGCATTTTCCATGCTGTTGAATATTCTTTTTCAAGATCATTTTCACGGCATGATAATCATCTATTCAGTACAATTATATCAATTACTTAAATATTCCTCAATGGTAGACTTTTAAGGCCTTCCTTTTCCCCTCCTTCCTTTCCCCCCCCAGATTCCTTCTCTTCTTTTTAATATAAATAATTCAAGATCTCCCTGCTCCAGGCCCCCCTCATATTTCGGGTTTTTCCATAAAATATATTTCCAAAAATGAATTCATTGTTAAGCCTGGAGAAGGGCAGAGTCAGAATGAACTAGAAGCCGTATGTTTCCCATGAGCTTCCCAAGAGTCTTAGCCCAAACCCTGTCACCCACTGGAAGCTCTAATAAGATACTGTTCTAGCACTGTTTCTTCTTGTTAATGGAAACATCATCATTTTCCAAAGTTGTGATTCTAACCAGCAGCATTTTAAAAGCTCCTCTCAGGTGGAACAGCTTAGCCTTTGCTTTCCTGCTAAGCCTCAGAGGAAAAACTCACTGAATCAGATAAAAACATAGCCATTCTTCCCAATTTTTGTTCTTACTCTTTTTTCAGGTAATGTTTATATATATCTTGGGGTGCCTGGGGCTTAATGGCATAAACTTACCTGGTAACCCACGGGCTGAGGGGTTCAGAGTAAGAACATGTCCATGCCGGGTTGCCCAGAGCCCTTTCATGTGTGAGGAAGCTCTGCTTGCATGGTGGAAAGGATCAGTGTGTCTTCTTCCTTCACTGGCTGAACATGGATTAGGGAAATACTGTCTTTTCCTTCAGAAAGCACTGGTGTTTGAAAACATGACAAGCCACAGAAGCTATTATCAGACTTTATACTTGTGTCCAATCTTGTTTATGTTTGAACACAGTCAGAGGCAGTCAGAGGACGCATAAAGGTGGCACCTCTTAACACCCCCTCTTGCCACCACTGATGTGTGGGAGGTAAACCATCTCCATCCCTTAGACCTGGATGCAGTCATGTGAAGATAGACTCAGCCAGCTGTGGAGGTAGACCAAGCCAGCTTCCAGAGAACCTGGGGTGTGGGAAGCTTTCTTAGGACACAGTACGCCTGTAGGTCAAAACTCAGGATAAATTTGCTACTGTCTTCTTGTTTAATCACAAGCATTCATTGCATCTCTATTATGTATCAGATGATAGGCTGGGCCTGGAAGTAGTAGCTGAGTAAAACATGCTTCCTGCTTTCAAGGAGCTCATGGGATGGGTGAGACAGGCAAATAAATGGATCATCTGGAATCTGCGAGATGGTGACACAATAAAGAGAGTGTTGTGGGGACATGGGGAAAGCATCAGGATTGTTGCTTCTGGAGGAGGTGAGATTCAGTTGAGTGTTAGAGGATGAGTGATGTGTTGCTGCCAGGTTGTTGAAGGAAGGTAAGAACATTCCCTTTTACCATGGGGCAGCTGAACCTGGAAGGCTGGTGTTGAGGGAGGTTTCTTTTTGAGCACAGGGCAAACACTTTGGCCAGTCCCCAGACTGTTTCAGCCATCTTTTTAATCACTGACAGTCAGGGGTGGCTGCCTCATTTGCCTTTGACACCAAAGTAAGAAGCTACTTTCAAGAAAGAAACTGTAAGTGTGAAGTCCTATGGCCAGTAGTGCTTTTTTCTTCATCCAGATCTTTTCCTTCTTCATAAACTTTTAAAATGGCAATAACCCAATTATTTCTAATTATGAAACCAACTCATGTTTGTCATTAAAATGTCAAACATTTCATTAAAATAAGCATCCTTTCAAATCCTTCAACCTAGAGGTTACCACTGTTAACATTTGGCAAGCATCTTTCCAAATATCCTTCTATGTGTCCACACAGAAACACTTCCATAGAAATGGCATAAAGTTCATTTTAACAGGCATTTATTGTGCCAAGGCTGTGCAAGACATTTGGCATATAGCAGTAAACAAGAAAGACAGTGTCTCTGCCTCATGAAGTTTCATTCACAGTTTTAATTTAAGACACACACACACAAAGGTAAAACTGATTATGAAACCACATGTGGAGTAGAAGCTCTTCCCATGATTGACCTGTTGCATGAGCTGGCTTCTCTGACTGGATGGTTACCCATTCTCCCATACTAGGGACAGATTTCCATGTCAATAGCTGTAGTTCTACATATATATATATTTAATAGAAGTATATTTTCTTCTGTATGGATAAGGCATTGACTCATTATTGTTTTAACCAATGACAGATTGATAAATTTTTAGCTTGTTTTAATTTTTTTCCATTATAAACACTTCTTTAGAACACATTCTTTTATACATATATTTACCATTTATATTAGGATGAATTTCCAAAAGTGGAATTACTAGGCCAAATTATATGCACATTAAATTTTTGATGTATGTTGCCAAACACACACTACCCTTCTGAAATATTTATCAACTATATTCAAAGTACCATTTTCTCATGCCCTCACCAACACAGGAATGCTCAGTTTATAAAATCTTTGAATATATTATGAAATTTTATTGCTTTAATTTTTTTTTTTTACTTGTTAGGATGATCATTTTTCTTTTCTTTCTTTTTTTTTGCAGTAATGTTTTAATTTTGTTTATTTTTTAAACTTTATTCAAATTAATATGAGGGTACAATTTTTAGATTACATTGTTCTCACTTCCAGGGTAAAGTTTAATATGTAGAAGAGCCCCACACCCAGGGGGCATATCATACACCCTCACGATATACACATTAGGTGAGATCCTGCCTCATGCCCTCCCTCTTTCTGCCATATGTCCTCCCCTCTCCCCACTTCTGCTTCCCTCTGCCCCTGAACTGAACTGTTACCTTACTGTTTTATTATTCTTATTAACATGTAATTATTTATATATCGATTTCATAATAGTATGGAGTACATTGGATATTTATTTTTCCTTCTTGTGATATTTTACTAAGAAGAATATATTTTAACTCCATCCAGGTAAATGTAAAAGATGCAAAGTCTTCATCTTTTTTAATTGCTGGATAATATTTCATGGTATACAGGTACCACAGTTTGTTGATCCATTCATGGGTTGATGGTCACTTGGGTTGCTTCTACAACTTGGCAGTTATGAATTGAGTCACAATTAACATTCTAGTCTGAATATCTTTGTGATAAAATGATTTTTGTTCTTCTGGATAGATACCTAGTAATGGGATTGTAGGATCAAATGGAAGGTCTACTATTAGATCTTTGAGGATTCTCCATACTTCTGTCCAAAAAAGGCTGTATTAGTTTGCAATCCCACCAGCAAGCAGTGTAGAAGTGTTCCCTTCTCCACATCTACCTCAGCTTCTGGTGTTTGGGGACTTTGTGATGTGGACTGATCTTGCTGGGGTTGGGTGTTATCTTAGAGGGGTTTTGATTTGCATTTCTCTGATGATTAAAAGACGATGAGCATTTTTTCATGTGTTTATTGGCCATTTGTCTGTAGGATGATCATTTTTCATTTGTTTATTTATCTTTTTGTATACCTTCTTTTGTGAATGTCTTGTTTATATTCTTTGCTCCTTTTTTCCCCCTATTTGGATAGTGGTCTTTTTCATAATAATAATTTGCAAATGCTTTTTATATACAATATTAAGGTCTTTAATGCCTTGTCATGCATATTGCAAATGTTTCTCATGTATCATCTAACATTTTATTTTTTAATGTTGTCTTTTTGCTATAGAAACATAAAAACAAAAATTAACACAGTCAAAATACCTAATTACTTTTTAAAATGGTTTTTATATCATTACCTTCATCCAGTTCTTATTGTAGGGGCCAAGGGAGAATTTCCTCTTTGCTCTTTGAAAGTTCACTGAAAATCAACTGACAAAAGGCAGATTCATAGGATAAAAGACATACAAATTTATTAATGTACACAGGGGTCATACAAAATATAAGAAAATCAAATAAATGACCATATGGTTTTTATGCCATCCTAAAGTTATAGAAGAATGGTAGCTTGATTTGTGGCAAAATTGATACTGATAGGGAGGAAATATAAAGTCTGGCTGGCATAGGTGGTCTTGTAACATGGATGAAACCTCACAGGTGGCAACCTTCAGAGAGAATAGTCAGAAAATGTTTCTCTCAGACCATTAAAGATGCTAGACCTTCAGATAATCTTTTCTAGATCTGGACAAGGGAAGGCCCTCAGAGAAAGCCTGGCTAATCGATGCAGATCTTCTCTACTGATGCAAATCTTCCTACAAGAGACAACGTTGGAAAGCTACTTCTATTTGCAGGCCCTTTGAAGAGTCATCTTGAGATAGTTGAAGAAGTATATTTTGGGATGAAATATTTTGGTTTCTTTCATTATAATATTGTCTTATTGCTTGTGCCTGACTGAATTTTAGGCTTGGATAGAAGCCAGATGGCTAAGAATACATTCTAATGAGACAGAGACTGTGTTGGTAAAAGTGAGAAAACAACTAGAGAATATGTCTGAGATAATCTAAGCTCTCTTAGTCAAAGGGATGACTTATCCTTTCCTCTGTGGTTTGTGGAGTCTCCATGCTGTGGTTTCAGGATAGGCTGGTGCAGGCATATATATAAGAGGGCCTTTCCAAAAACACACAAAATGAAGACAACTATCTCTTCTTTAGAAGGAGGGTCTCCTGACAGTCCTAGTGTGGACAGGGCAATACTAAGGACTGAATTAAGCCCAAGTAGCAGGGCAAGTTGATGTAAAAGACAAAATCAATTCTGAAGAGCTAACATGGAGTAGTTATCATTTCTTAAGTATCTGCTCCACGTCCTCTGAAACCTTGAATGATTGATAATCTTGTCATATTTTATGGATCTCAAAGGCCAACCAACAAAGAAGACTTACAGATGTGTAATGATTGGCTCAAGGACATGTAGCTGGTAAGCAGAACTGGTGCTTGAATTCTGATCTGAGCTGAGCCCAGAGCTATAAATAGCAGCAAAAAACTTCTATTGTTGTGCAGTCACCTTGACAGGTATTGTGTTGAGTCCTTTACATATATTAGCTCTTTAATGTTACACCAACCATTTTTGAAGCAAGCATTTCTATCATAAAGATGTTAACACTGAAGCCCAGTGCAGCTAAGTGGCCTGCCCAAGGTCGTGTAGCTAGTAGGTTGCAGAATTAGGAATTGATTCTGACTTTAACTCCTGTGTCTTTTTCTTCATCCAGACCTTTTCTTTCTTTTCTATTTAATTTTTAAATGACAATAATGTTATTTCTAAATATGAAATGTTCATTACAATGTGAAACAAATCATTATTGTTTCCACCACTCCATGCTGTTTGCTCCTGGCATGTTTTCTGAATTAGCAGTTTTCCTCAGAAGAATTTATCACCCTGCTTCTGCTCCCCTTGGTTTGAAGGTTATGTCTCTGTTATATATTCTTTATGAAAATACATTTTTTTGTAACTACTAAATAGGGAATAGGAATAATTTATATAATTACCAGGCAATGCTGGTATTGTCAAGCATGACTGAAGTACCTAAAAAAGTTAATAAGTGAGTGATTACTTAATTACTTAACTACTAATGATTTTCTAGGTTTTGCACCTGAACATTTTCTATTAAGTCAATTGGAAATAACCTATGAGACAGAAGAGTTCAGAGCTCCAAAGGTCATTGCAGTCGGGTCACCACTATTGATTCTGCTATGGGGTTTCACTAAAACATCGATGGGGATATTGACTAGCTAGTTATTTTAATGCACCCTCTCTTTAGTAAGCCTGAGTAGCACATTAGATGACAATAGATAAATAAATAAACCTGTTCATTCCAAATTCTGTCCCCCAAAGTGGAACCTTTTTCTATGATGTCATTATGTTTTCTTTTAATTCCAACTTTACTTAAAAATATTTTCCCAAAGCCTTGTCATATACTAAATTTAAGTATATAAGTGATGAAAGCCAGATTTTAGAAAATATTTTGATGCATAGAGATCCTTTGTATTTGGGCATTTCTCACCACACCCTTTCCAAGCACAGCACACATACACATGCACACATGTGCACAACCTGACTACTCCCATGACATATAGTATTTCCCTTCCCTTGACTGAGTGATTTTGAGATATTCAGCAAGGACTGGAGTATGGATAACTCAATGAGAGTCATTACAAAGAAATAAAAGTGAGAGAATCCTTTTTCCCGAATTCAAAATGAAGGTTTCTCATTCTCAGAGCAGGGCCTTACTGTGGTGCTAGAATCACCTGCAAGGCTTGGTTACACACAGGTTGCTGGGTCCCACCCCTAGAGAATCTGATTTGATAGGTCCCAGTCTACTCTAAGAATCTGCATTTCTCACCAGTTCCTACTTGCTGCTATTGGCGCTGGTTTGAAAACATGGCCACAGATTCTTCAACACTCTAGCCACTGAGATATCCTGGGCTGTGCCTCTGCTTCTACATCCCTGCCATATTCAGCAAACCAATAAGGCTCATAGATTTTATTGTCTAAATGTTTCTCACACCTGCTGACTTTTTTGCACCAATTACCACTGGCCAAACCACTTCATCTCTCACCAGAACTATTGTGATCGTGTCTTTATTTTTACCATGCCTCTGATACTGCCCCTGCCCTAAATCCATCTACTACTCTGCAGACAGTGTAATTACCTGATGCTAGAATCAATTCCCTCTTGCCTTTTTTTCCCCTATAAAATAGTCATTCATTTTTAAAAATTCACTTCATAAATTGTCTCCTCAGGGAATCTTTCCTTGAACTCCACTGGCTAGATGGCTCTCTTCTGTCTCACATGTCCCTCTGTGCATACTTTTAGTTTATTTTCCATTTGTTGGAATGGTGTGCTGTGGTTTCTTCCATTAAAATGTACCTTCAGGCAGAAATCATAGCTTATTCATCTTCCCGTCACAACCACCTAAGATAGTAACATAATAGTTGCCTAATAAATGCCAGCCAGTATTAACCAATAATAGTAGATCAGGCAGTGAGGGCATATTGGGCATTTCATTCATTCAACAAATATTTATTAAGCACTGTCATGGCCTGAATTCACGTGTTGAAGGCCTAAGTCCCAGTACCTCATATTGGAGGACCTTAAAAGAAGTAATTAGTTAAAATGTGGCCATTAGGGTGAGTCCTAATCCAATAATACTGGTGTCTTTTTAAAAAGAGGAGATTAAGACACCAACACAAGGAAAGAAAACTATCTACCAACTAATGAGAGAGTCTCAGAAAAAATCCACCCTGCCAATACCTTAATCTCAGACTTCAAGACTCTAGAACTGTGAGAAAATAAATTTTTGTTCCTTAAACTACTCAGTCTGTGATAACCTTTTATGGCAGCACTAGCAAACTGATCCAACATGTATTATATATTAGGTGCTATGCTATTCTAGGTCCTAGGCAGATTTAGATGAGTCCCACACACAAAGTCCCTGTCCTTGTGAAACTTACAGTCTATTGAGTGTCTCTTATGCATGAGTGACTATTCAATTCAACATAGTAAATAGGCTCTGCTTGCCCAGCCATGAATAACACAACCAAATACCTGGTCCCAAGGAATTTACAACATAACTGTGGGGATAATGCTTTACATGCATAGTAATGAAGAGAATTCAAAACCAACTGAATGCTAATAATGCTAAAATGAGGGCAAAGTATATGGGGAGAGTATCTAAAAACATACCAGAATGTAGAACTTCAGAGAAGCAGGGGTTAGACTGAGGGGAACAGGACCTATCCCCAGGGGGAAGAGCAGCTTGGACAAAGACCTGGAGGAGGTTGGCCTGATGCCTTCAGTGGGTAGAGTGGAAGCAAGATCACCTGTCAGGGAATGGTCGGAGTTATAAACAGTGGTTGCTGCCATTTATGTGTATTTTCTATACGCCTTGCACTATGCTAAATGCTTTATAAACATAGCATCAGTTAGTCTTCAAGGCAAAGCTACAAATAGGTGATACTGTTTTCAATTGACAGGATCAGAGCCCAAAGACTCAAAGCAGTAAAGCAATTATCTGCTGGTATTACAGCACATAAATGAAAAAACAGATGATACATATCCAATAATTGATAAAGAAATAATGTGAGACCATTTAGTAGAGGAAATAATAAAATGAAAATAATTGAAAGCTAGATCTCATGGCCATTTGTAGAATGGTATAATCAGTGATTCTCCAACTTGGCTGCACATTTGAAATTGTCCCAAAGGCTTTGAAAAATCTTGATGCGCAGACTGTACCCCACCCCCAGTTTCTAAGGACTTTACTAGAAATCTGTTTCCCCAGATTCTTCTTCCCTGTCTTCTCTACTTCCACACACACACAGCCCTAATCCCAGTCCCCATCACCACTTCTATGTCCATTGTAGTGATTTGTATTTTATTTTGCCTTTTTCTCCATATCAGACTAACTCTCTTAAAAATGTGGTGCTCAGTATGAACTCTCCTTTTGCACCATATCTACAAGACCACTGTTCATCTTTTCATTATCATTACCAAATTTAGAAGCAAGTCTTTCTCCCAGTTCCTGAGCATATAAGGTTGGACAGTTAAGTTTGTGAAGAAGTGCTACATGCCTCATTGCTGAATATCACTATAGTCACCATCCAGGTGCTCCCCTTTGGAAGCCATGCATTGATGCCAGAGCCTAGTCCACCCTTCAAAGCAATTTTGGAACTCTTTTTCTGGAATGACCATCTGAGCTGCTGTCTCATGAGGTCAGACAATTAAGTCCATACACTTGCTACCATGTGCTTACATTGGCCACACTGTAAAAACAACTTGGTAAGGTTTTGTGACCTTAGCATATCCATGTCTCACAGCTGAGTTCAGGTCAAGGTGTGGCAGTGTCTTGCCAAGTGATGTTTATTATTGTTGTGTGTTTTTGTGTGCTATATAATGACAGCTCTGATGGTCATTCCAGAAAAAGAGTTCCAAAGTTGCTTTGAAGGGTGGACTAGATACTGGTATTGGTGCATAGCTTCCCAAAGGGAATACTTTTAAGGTGACTGTAGTGATTTGTAGCACTTTTTCTAGGATGAGTTCATGAACTTAATTATCAGACCTTGTATGTGGACAGCATTTGCCTCCTCTCATCCATCAACTTATCCATTCACTCATCCATCCATCCATCTATCCATCCACATCCAATTATGGCATCTGTAGAAAGAGTATCTCTGATACAGATTGTAAATGTTTAATTCTCCCTTCTTAAGGTACCAATGTTTCTGCCTAATTGCTCCATCTCTTATAGCTATTGCAAACTTCTGTTTATTTGTCTTAGTTTGCTTCTTTTACCCCCTGAGTTCCCTAATGGTGAAGAGTCACATCTGTTTTATTTACTCTAAACATTGTTTAGTACAAAGGAGCTTCACAAGTAGTAGTAAATTTTTTTTTTTTTTTTTTAAGAAAGATATCAGTAGCTTTTTCTACCAAAAGAAAGGTTAAGGGCTTACACAGCCTTGCTAAGTGTATTAGCTTTTCTATCAGAGTGAATTTCAAATTAAGAAGAAAAACACAGCACATGATAGCTATGTGTTTTCTTTGGCCCGCTAAGGCTGGACATGACAAGATGCTCTGTTGTAGGGAGGGACGTGAGTGCACAGGTAGGCTTGGAGAGACTTTTGATCTGGCTTGCAGCAGAATGATTTTGCCTGAATGATTTATCTTACTACATTTCTATTTTCCTACAGGCAACACAATCAATCCTCTTCAAGCAGTGGCTCTCAGGAGATTATACAGGCTGAAAGTATAAAAGTATGGTTAAGAAAAGTTTAGATAAATTAATGTTAGGCAGGTCCCTTGATTTGTATTTTGGAAGGAAAAGGGACATTTGGGATGTGTTCTGACAATCTCTGGGAATATTATCCAGAGCAGCCCTCTCTTGACAAATGTCTGCTTGGTCTTGTTCTCAGGGATGGCCAACTGCATTTCCTACATGTTTCAAGGTTGCAGATAAACAGTGAAGATATTGATTCTGCATATATCTGGCACAATATCAGTCTGACATACTCATGGTGGTCACTAGATCCCTAAGAAGAAATAGAGATTTCAAAAAATCCTGGAGGTGTCTCCTGTTCTGATAGTCCATAAGTTATTGGTCAATTATAATATGAAGCAAATTTTAAATCAGCGTTGTACAAATGCCTAATAAACTGCTGAGCAAGGAATCTGTGATCTGTTCTCTTAATTCCAGTGAGAAAGCCAAATAGGAGTGTGAAGGAGCATCCTGAATAAGATGCCTAAGTTTCTATGGCTAGGCCAGTCATCTAAAAGATTTCGTAAGAAGAGGGGAAACACAGTGTGCCATCAGATCACTTGAATACTGCCTTTCTGGTAAAGTGGAGAGGACCACTTGTAATTTCTCTTTTAAAGTGTTCATTTTGGGCCTTATTATTTTACTTTTCAGCAGTGCTCCAAACATTGCAAATAATGTGCAGAGTGAATGATGACAGGTCAATTAGCTACCAATTCAAGTTGAGAAGGCTGGGGGACATTTGTACTGGAAAATTCCACTTACCTGAGCATCCAGCATCTAGGGGAAGGTGACATTTAGGAGGGGGTAAATACAAATAGTGCTTTCCTATAACGTGGCAATAGGAATAACAAACTAAAGAAACTCAATCAAAGACACAATAGTAAAATGTCCCGTTGCTTTAAAAAGTATCATAAGCACAACACACTAAGGTTTGAAGCTCCAGTAATGACAGTAAGCAAAAGAGATGAAATGATACTTGGGGTTCTAAATGGCAATAATCACTTGCCAAAGATTATCATGTGACTGTTAACCACAACTATTTCCCTGGCCATCCCACAAGAGCTAAAGAGCATGAAGGGACCAGAGATTCTTCCTGTGGTAAAGGTGGGGTTGAATTGCTCCCGAGGACTGAGTCCCATCACTATGCTGAAAAGCATTTATTGTCTTAAAATTGAATTATAGAATGGGTGGAGAGGCACATGGGGCTGCCTTATTAGGAGGAAGCATTCATAATGCTGGATTTAGTTAAGTAGAGAACAGGTCTTAATATGTTCTGAAATTAGAAAAATGAAATACTAATTCTTTAAGGAAATCAACTCAAAACCAGGAATGGCAAATATCATTAGAATGTTCAATCTAATACATTGGTCATGAATGCTAACATAATTGAACGGATGCAGATAGGCTGCAAAATTATACATTTTCCTCTAAGTATTCATGGCCTGGTTCATTATTTTATTTGAGTGAGTCATGGCACTGTATAAACTTCATGCATCTGAAGCTCTCCTGAAGTAGGGGTGTGCCTACTAGCAGAAAAGGCCTATTGCAGCATTAAAATAAATTACTAGCTGTTCTTGCTGCCAAATAGGAGATGATTTCTCCCTAGATATAGGATAAGCAGTGATAAAACTGTCCAGCCTGAGCTTTTTATGGTGAATAAAAAGTGAAAACTACTTAATCATGAGGTAACACAGCATTTTAATAGTGGATCCAGACAATTTTTTAAAAAGACTCGATGGCGTAATGGAGAATTTGATGCCATTGCTGATAATTATGATCCAGAGAGAACAATAATAAATAGGCCAAAAGATGTAGAATGTAAAGGTTGGAGATGACAGTTATTCTTGTGGATTATATTTATCTTTAAGGCTATTCCCTTTTGGATTTTTTGGAAGCTGGTAATATCAATTTAAGCTCTAGCCCTTCAATCAGAATTTCACAAAGGATTCCAACTCTGATAAAATCCCCATATTTATTCTTGAGTCTGGTGGAGGGTGGAGATTGCTTTTGGTCAGATGCCCAGTTTAGCAAGATATTTATTTGAAGACAACTCAAATTGTACAAGTTCACATGAATATCCCTGATCCATTTTTATATCTAGAAGCTTTGTTGAAGTTGACATAAAAAACTGAACATATTTAAAAGCATTCAACTTTAATACATTTTGACATATCCTTAAAACCATAGCCAAGATGGTGAACATAGTCACCACACCTAAACATTTGGGTCCTTCTGTAAATCCTCCCTTTCTCTCCTCCCACCTTGCTTTCCATCCCCAAACCACCAGTGATCTGTCACTATAGATTAATTTGAATTTTATAGAAATATATATAAATGAAATCATATGTATTTATTTTTGCCTGGTTTATTTCCCTTATCATAATAGTTTTGAAATGTACCCATATTGTTTTATATATTAATAGTTTATTCCTTTCCACTGCAGGTAGCATTGTACTGAATGAATATAT
Source organism: Loris lydekkerianus (assembly GCA_963574355.1). Taxonomy (NCBI): domain Eukaryota; kingdom Metazoa; phylum Chordata; class Mammalia; order Primates; family Lorisidae; genus Loris; species Loris lydekkerianus. The sequence continues at coordinate 18,412 of CAUYPK010076116.1, forward strand.
CAAAATTTGTATATCCATTTTTAATGTAAGAGGCCTTCCATTTTGTGAATATAAAAACATTTGTTTATTTACCTATTGATAGACATTTGGGTTGTTTCTAGTTTTTGGCAATTACAAATAAAGAGCCTAAGGACATTTATGTATAAGTCATTATGTGGGCATACCTGAGTGGAATGGCTGGGTCATGTGGTAGGTGTATGTTTACTTTTAAATTTTTGATAATGTTAGATGTGTTATATATTCCCTCTCATTGTATTCAGAGTGCCTAAACATTTTCCTACAATTTTCTTTTTTGTATGTGCATATATCAGAGCTGTCATCATATAGCACACAAAAATATGCAACAACAATAATGAATGCCGCTTATCAAGAAAATGTCGCGTGTTGACATGAACACAGCTGTGAGACACTGATATACCAGGGTTATGAAACCTTACAGAATTGTTTGCACAGTGCTGCCAATGTTAGCACATGGTGGCAAGTTCAGAAACATCATTTTCTGACCTCATACAATGATAGCGCTGATGACTATTTCAGACAAAGAGTTCCAAAACTGCTTTGAAGGGTGGACTAGGCACTGGGGTCAGTGCATAGCTTTTCCAGGGGAGTACTTTGAAGACCATAGTAATATTCAGGCAATGGGGTAAGTAGTTCTTTTTCTAGGATGAGTTCACAAACTTAATTATCTGATCTTGTTTAATTTTTTTATTGATAAGTAATAAAATCATTTCTTTGTGTTAGAACATTCAGATCATTGCAAATGTTTTCAGAACATTTCAAATCTTCCATTCTGACTTATATAATACATAGTCACTCTACTATGCTGTTGAACATGAGAACTTATTTCTTCTTCCTAACTGTATGTTTGTATCCACTAACCAACCTGTTCTCATCCTTGTATTCCCTTTCCCAGCTGTTCCTTCTAGTAACTATCATCTTTCCCTCTACCTCTATGTAATCAAATTTTATAACTTCCATGTATGAATAAGAGTATGTAATATTTGTCTTTCCGTGCTTGGCTTATATAATGACCTAACATAATGACCTCCAGCTCCATCTTTGATGGAAATGACAGGATTTGATTCTTTAGTGGCTGAATAGTATTCCATTGCATATATATTCCACATTTTCATTATGCCTTCATTTGTTGATAAGCACATAGGTTGATTCCATAGCTTTGCTATTGTGAATAGGACTACAGTACACATGGGGATGTAGGTACTCTTTGATATACAGGGTGTCCATGAAGTTCATAGGCAATTTAAAATAAACAACTAGTTTGTCTATTTTATTTTATTTTTATATTTTTGAGACAGAGTCTCACTATGTCATCCTTGGTAGAGTTCCATGGTGTTACAGCTCACAGAAACCTCAAACTTTTGGGCTTAAGTGATTCTGTTGCCTCCAAAGTAGCTGGGACTACAGGTGCCCACCACAATGCCTGGCTATTTGTTGTTGTTGTTGTTGTTGTCATTGTTCTTTAGCAGGCCCAGGCAGGGTTCAAACCCATCAGCCCCAATGCATGTGGTCAGTGCCCTAACCACTGGGCTATGGGGCACCTAGCCTAGTTTGTCTATTTTAAAATAATTGTCTGTTTTAAACTGCATATGAACTTCATGGATAGTGCATTTTTGAAGTGTGTTATTATTTTGTTTATTTGAGATCTTTCTAGTTTTTTGATATAGGCACTTATTGCTATAAACTTTCATCAGCACTGCTGTTGCTGTATCCTATCAGTTTTGGTATGTTATGTTTCCATTTTCATTTGCTTTAAATTTTTTAAAATTTCTTCTTTAATTTCCTTCTTGACCCAGTGGTCATTCAGGAGCATTTTGTTTAATTTCCGTGGATCTGTACAGTTTACAAAGTCCCTCTTGTTATTGGTTTCTAGTTTTATTCCAATGTGGTCTTAGAAGATTGATATGATTTCATTTCTTTTAAATTTGTTGAGACTTGTTTTGTGTCATAAAATGTGATGTATCCTGCAGAATTTTCCATGTGCTGATGAGGAGAATGTGAATTTTGTAGCTCTTGGATAAAATGTTCTGTAAATATTAAGTCCATGTAGTCTAATGTTCAGTTTCAATCCAATGTTTCTTTGTTAATTTTCTGTGTAGATGATTTGTCTAATGCTGATGGTGAGATGTTCAAGTCACAAATATTATTGTTATGGAGTCTATCTTTCCCTTTAGATCTAACAATATTTCTTTGTGTATATGGGTGCACTCGTCTTGGAGGCATGTATGGTCAGAATTGTTATATACTCAGGCTAAATCAACCTTTCTAATCACATAATGACTTTCTTTGTCTCGTTTTATATTTTTCACTTAAGGACTGTTTTATCTGATACAAGTATAGCTATTGCTGTTCACTTTTGATTTTCATTTTCATTCTTTCTTTGTCCCTTTATTTTCAGTCTAAATTTGTCTTTACAGGTAAGATTAGTTTCTTGTAGGCTACATATAATTGTTTTTTTTTTTTTTACCATCAAGCCAGTCCATGCTTTAAATAGAAAGTTTAAATCATTTATATTCAAGGTTACTGTTGATATGTGAACATTTACTCCTATAATTTTATTTGAATTATAGTTGTCTTGTATATCTTTTACTCCTTTTTTCTCTCTTATTGTTTATCATTGTGGTTTGATGGTTTTCTGTGGTGGTAACATTGGAGTCCTTTCTCTTCCTTATTTGTAGTTTTTTTTTTTTTTTTTCTATTAGTGGATTTTGTACTTTCATGTTGCTAAATATTGCCCTTACTTTGTAGGTGCAGACTCCCTTAAGCATTTCTTGTAGGGCTGATCAAATGGTGATGGATTGGGCAGCACCTGTGGCTCAAAGGAGTAGGGCACTGGCCCCATATGCCAGAGATGGCGGTTTCAAACCCAGCCCTGGCCACACACTGCAAAAAAAAAAAAAAAAAAGTGATGGATTTCTTTAGCCTTTGCTTGTCTGGGAGAGACTTTATTTCCCCATCATTTATGAAGGATAACTTTACAGGCATGCCCTCTGGCTCACAGGTAAAGGGGCAGGAGATCCACCTGTTCTCAGGCTTCCCTATGCTGTCTTCAGGTGCTGGCTGCAGTTAGTGAGGGATATCAAACCTTAGGCCTCAGGATGGTGTGTTCAAGGAAACTTCTTTGACTCATGGGTTACTTAGAAATATTGTTTAATTTCCAACTATTTGAGAGTTTTAAGATATAATTCTGTCTTATATTTCTACTATAATTTTTATCATTTCAAATTTAAAAGTTTCTTTCTTTTTTTTTTCAATTTCTTTCTCAAAAAAGTTGTTAAGATTTTATGGCATAGAATATAGTCCATGTGTACTTGAGAAAAATCTGTCCACTATTCTTCGATAGGATGATTTATAAATCAATTATGTTAAATTGGTTGATTGCGTTGCTTAGCTTTTCTATATACTTATTTGCTTTTCATTTACTCTTCCTACAAATTACTGAAAGAGGAGTATCAAAGTCTTCAAACATATTTTCAGGTTAGTCTATTTCTCCTTTTGCTATTTTTAAAATCCTGTTACAAGGTAGATACATATTTAGAATTATTATGTCTTTGTGGAAAATTGACCTTTTTAATTATTATGTATTGTTCTACTGTACCGCCTGTAATATTCCTTATTCATAAATGATTTTTCTGATATCAACATAGTTTTTCCAGATTTCTTTCTATTAGTATTTGCATGTCCTATCTAATGCCATTCTTTTACTTTTAAATTATCTATTAATTTGTATTTAAGTTGACTTATTAGGGTCTTGCTTTGACTTTTATACAATTGTACGTTCTCTGTCTTTCCATTCGTGTGTCTAGATAGTTTACATTTAATACAATTACCCATATAGTTAGTTTTAAATCTATCATCTTGCTAGATGTTTCCTATTTGTCGTTTATTACTTTCTCTCTCTTTTTTGTTTTTGATTGACTGTATTTTTATGACTTCATTTCATCTCTGCTATAGTTTCTTATTGATATGGCTTGTGAGAATCCTTTTAAGTTTTTGCCTTAAGATATATAACATACGTATTTAATTAATCAAAGTTAAAATAACATATAACATTTTACCTGTAGTGTAAGGACTTTATAGCTGTGTATTCTCAATTTCTCTCTCATTCCTGTGTTATTGCTTTCATGTATTTTATTTTCATATATATTTTAACAATACAAGATATTGCTATTATTTTTGCTTTATGTAGTAACCTATTAGAGCAATTAAAAATAAGAAAAAGTAAAATTGATACTTTCTTCATTTGTTCCTTGTCTAGTACTCTTTATTTCTTTCTGTAGACCCAAATTTCTGTCTGATATTATGTATTTTCTACCTAAAGAACTTTCTTTAATATTTATTTTAATGAAGATCTTATGATAATAACTTAGCTGAGCTATTGTTTGTATAAAAAAAAAATCCTTTATTTTCTCTTTCCTCTTTTCTCCTTTCTCGAGCTTTAGAATTCTGAATTGGCAGGTTTTTTTTTTTTTTTCCTTCTAGCACTTTTAAGGCATCACTGCATTGTCTTTTGTCTTCCATGTTTTCTGATGAAAAGTTTGCTCTCATTCTTGTCTTTGTTTTCTATAGTTACTATGTCTTTCCCCCTCATTTTTCTCTTTAAGATTTTTTTCTTTGTCACTGTTTTTTAGTAGTTTAACATCCTGCTTGGTGTTTTCTAAGCTTCTTGGGTATGTGCTTTGGAGTTTGACATTAATTTTATTTGGCCTTTTGGTAATATTTTATTCCTCTTATTTTCTCTATTTCTGCATGTGTTCATTTCAATTATTTGTATTGGCATGTTCAAATTTTCTTTTATCTTTTTTCCAATTGTTTTAAGTCTACTATTAGCATTCTTCATTTCTGACTGTGTTCCCACCCCCAAAATTTCTACTTGATTTTTAAAGAAGTTTTCATCTTTCCACTAAAATTATCCATCTGATCTTGCATATTATTCCCTCTTCCATTATTGCCTGACATTTTAATCTGGTTTTTTTTTTTGTTTGTTTGTTTTTTTGTTTTTTTTTCTGTTTGTCCCTCTTTTTTTTGGTTTCTTTTCTTGTTATGGCTTTAAGAAACGTTTTATGATTCTACATTTTAATTTTCTTTATTGTGTATTAACTGTAACTCTTCATTTCGTTAGCAGTTGCTTTAGGACATGGCATACATTAATAGTTAACAGCAAAGCCTACCTTTTTTTCTTTAAGTTTTTGTTTGTTTGTTTGTTTGAGACAGAGTCTCACTATGTCACCCTTGGTAGAGTGCTGTGACATCACAGCTTACAGCAACCTCAAACTCTTGGGCCCAAGCGATTCTCTTGCCTCAGCCTCCCAAGTAGTTGGGACTACAGGTGCCCACCACAATGCCCAGCTAGCACAGTCTACCTTTAGTAACATTGTCCTGCTTTGCATATAATATAAGAACCTTACAATAGTATAATTCCAGTTTTCACCTTCTGGCTTCTGTGGTTTTTTTGATATTGTTGTTGTTTTATTAAAAAAAAATTATCTGCTTATCATGCAGAAGGGATTGGACAGGGCAGAAGAAGTAGAGACCAAGTTATTTCTGGTTCGGATTTCCCTTACCAGGCACTGCCACAGCTGCCAGAATTGTGCTGCCTAAGGGAGAGAGAAAAGGAGACCACAAAGGCCTAGCTAGGCAGTACACGAGCCCCGAGGAAAGGATGCACAGCCCCAGGCCAAAAAGCAGAAGGCCAGGGAAAAATAGGAACAAAGAGAAGATGCTGGAGGTGGGACTGCGGGAGACCTCACAAAAGAGAAGAGATCCTTAGACTCAGAAGAGAGTAAGGATGAGGAAGCTGACCACCAGGAAAGGTGCAAATGTGTGAGTTCATTGACATTAAGAACCCCAGCCAGGTGACACAGAACCAAGAAGGTAACATAACCGGATCTGGAGAGGCCCAAGGAGATCTCAAGGAGACAACAAGAAATTGAGATGCAGAAAGCCAAAGAACATTACGTGAAAATGCATTTAGCTTGGAAGACAAATGAAGCCAAGGCCAACCTTGCTTGGCTGGCGATCACCCAAAAATAGTGGGAGTAAGCTGGTGGGAAGATAGAAGAGTGGAGAAAGGCAAAAGATGATACCACACTGTTAGTAAAAAGAATACAGTTGCTCTCTTTGAACAAGTAAGTGTGACCTGTGGGAGAAGATGGCAGGGAACTGGGCCTCACTGCCAGGACCTCTGCCCACTCTGTGCCCTGGTGTTGCTGCAGCAGCCCTTCATGGCCAGGAACAACCCCTCCACCCCTGTGACCTGGGGCTTCCAATTCATCTTGGCACAGAAATTAAGGGGGAGTGGGAAACTAGGGGAGGGAAGCTGCTATGTTTGAGATAAAATGATGCAAGATAGCATTTGGTATGTAACCATTTGTATCTTTTCACTGTTTCTAGAATTCAGAACCCTTGTTGGGGGGTGCTGGGAGTTGGGTAAGAAGAGTTTCCATTTATCTGGTAGACTGCATGTTAGTGAATGATTATGCCAGGGGGCGGCTGCTGTCAAGTTGTGACAACCTGTGAGACAGCTGTCTATGTGGCCTGGTTTTTCCTGGAAGTCCACACCCTGGGTCCCTGAGGGTGCTGGCTTGTCCCTGGGCATTCCCCTCTGTCTGAGGCTGCTTCTCTCTGTCCTTCTCCACACTAGGCCCACTCACCTGGCCTGGGTCTAGGCCCATCATTTTAAGAATCTCTGTTGACTGTGCAACAGTCCAGCAACACATGCTGCACAGATTCAACTAGCATATTTGGCAGATTAAACCTGACATTATCTTTAAAAAAATTAAAAGTTATTTTTTTAAAACCCAAAACAGATGCTGGTGTGGATATGGAGAGAAAGGAACATTTATACACTGTTGGTGAGACTGAAAACTAATACAAGCTCCATGGACAGTAGTATAACAATACCTCAACGAACTAAAAGTAGACCTACCATTTGATCCAGTAATTCCATTATTGGTTATATACCCAAAGGAAACAAAGTCATTTTATCAAAAAGACACGTGCACTCAAATGTTTATTATAGCACAATTCACAATTGCAAAAATGTGGAACCAATTCAAGTGCCCATCAATACATGAGTGGATTAGGAAAATGTGGCATATATATATATACCATGCAGTACTACTCAGTCATAAAACATGGTGAAGTAATACCTTTTGCAACAACCTGGGTGGAAAAACAAACACCACATTTACTCACTATTAAACTGGAATTAATTGGTTAACATGCATGTGTATATTTGGTAGTAAAAGTCAATGAAAAACAAGCAGATGGGAGGGGGCACAAGGGGAGGCATAAATTTACACCTAGCAGGTATAATATATATTGTCTGGGTGAAGGGCACACTTAAAACTTTGACTCAGATTGTACAAAAGCAATTCATGTAACCAAAGCATTTGTACCTTTGTAATATTCTGAAATAAAACAAAGTATTTTTTAGAGATGGGGTCATGTGCTGTTGCCAGTGCAGTGGTATAATCATAGCTCACTGTAGCCTCAAACTTCTGGACTCAAGTGATCCTCCCACCTCAGTCCTCTGAGTATTTGGGACCACAGGTATGCCACCACACCCAGCTACTATACTTTTCATACTTTTTCCTTCCACATATAATTCTTACATTATAGTGTTATTTTTGTTTTAAATTTGGAGTTGAAAAACTAAGTCCAGATGACCAAACCATCCTGCCAACTGTTTTGGAAATAAAGTGTTACCGTAGCACAGCCGTACCAATTCATTTACATAATTTCTAATGGATGCTTTCATGATGCAACAGAAGACTGGAGTAGTTGTCACAAAGATTGGGCAAGCCACATGCATGAAATACTTACAATATGACCTTTTCTTCAAAAAGTTTACCAATTCCTATTCTAAATTTTAGTAAATTGTTTTTAAAGGCATTCCAATTATAAGAAATAAATCAGCAATATTTACCCATGTAGTTATCATTTCAGATGTTTCTCATTACTTTGTTTAAATACATTTTTCTATTTGGTATCATTTTCTTTGTGATTTTAGGAGTCTCTTATTATTTCTTGTAGTGCAGATCTGAAAGCAATAAATTCTTTTAGCTGCTGTTATCTGAAAAAATTATTTTTAAAAGATAATTATTTGTTGACAATTTTCAGCACTATGGGGATGTTGCTCCATTATCTTCTTATATGAATTTTTTCTGATGAGAAATATGCTTACATCCTAATATTTATTTCTCTGTGAATATAATAATTTTTTATTTGGCTAATTTTAAGATTTTTTTTTTAATGACAGACTTTGAGTAATTTGATCATGATGTACCTTGGTGTAGTTTTCCTCATGCTTTTTGTTTTGGGATTGGCTGAGCTTCTTAGGTCTGTGGATTTATTGTTTTTATAAAATTTGGAAAAGTTTCAGCCATTATTTCTTATATTGCATATTTCATATTTAATATATTGCTTCTATCTCCCTTTGAGGGTACCATTTATACATACAGAAGACACTTTAGTTGGTCCACAACTCCTGGATGTTCTGTTATTTTATTTTAGACAGAGTCTCACTCTGTCACCCTGGGTAGAATGCCGTGGTGTCATCATAGCTCATAGCCACCTCAAACACTTAGGCTCAAGCCATCCTCTGGCCTCAGCCTCCTAAGTAGCTGGGACAACAGGCACCCACCATGACAGTTAATTTTTCTATTTTTAGTAGAGATGTGGTCTCACACTTGCTCAGGCTGAGTTCAAGGGATCAGGCTGAGCTCAGGCAAACTCCTGAGTTCAAGGGATCCTTCCTCTTTGGCCTCCCAGAGTGCTGAGATTACAGGTGTGAGCCACCGCACCAGCCTGTTTATTTATTTAAATTTGTTTTTTCTTTGCTCAGTGTGTTTTATTTTGGATGGTTTCCACTGCTATGTCTTTCAGTTCACTTATCTTTTCTTCCACAATATCTATCTTAGGGCATCATTCATACTTAGGGCAATTTTCATCTCTGAAAGATCATTGTTTGTCTTTTTTTTTTAGTATTGTCCATATTTCTATTTAACTTGGTCAACCTTTCCTCTAGTTTTTTTTTTTTTTTTTGCCATACATAATATCATAGACATAATAACTATGTTAAGATCTCTCTTCACTAATTCTATCATTGCTGTCAGTTCTGTGTTGGTTTTTATTGTTTGATTTACCTATTGTTTGATTTGCCTATTAGAAAAAGGCAATATTCCCCATACAATGTGAGCGATGGGTTTTGCACCCTCTAATCCTTTTGAATAGTTCTTTTTCTGGATTCTGGTAGTTTCCTCCCATGCCTGTGTTAGCCAGTAGCCACGTGGATACTGGTGACCTCCTGGGCTCTCTCTGTGCAGCTCTCTCCTTCTTGGCACTCTGTCCAAAGAGCAGCCTCCCCAGACCCCAAGCTCTGTCACCTCAACTCAGGGATACTGCCAGGGTCTACCTGGGTTCCCTTTCCTTATGCTGTAGCCTGGAAACTCTTTTTTTCCCCTGTCCTCTCTGGACCTGGAAGGAAACTCTTTGTAGGAAATAAGCTGGTGAAGGTAGGGCTCAATAAATTGTTTTTATCTAGAAACTGCTGTCTTTTGTTGCCTCATGTTCTGTGTCTTGAAAACCTTCTTTTCTCTCTCTCTATCTTTCTTTTTTTAAGTTTATGGTTGCTTCAGGAGGGATGATAAGTTTGGTCTCTATTACTCCATCTTGGCCAGAAGCAAAAGTCTTCAGTTAGATATAAATGGTGTTAGGTACTGGTTAGGAAGTACCAAAGTCTGGGGCTTCAAATGCTGAAAAATGCCTATTTTACTAATGGAGGGACTTCACAACCTCTCTTTATAAATCAAAGTTAACATTATAGCAATCCCCTACCAATATTTTCTGTGTCTATAGAGATAAAAATCTTAAAACAAAAAGTTTAGTACAGTCAAACCATAATGTAGGTCTGGTGAGTTCTGAAGGAGCAGTAGGGTAGGTCACCTGAAGGTTGTTGGTTTCTTCACAGTGCAATTTTCCTATACCACTTTTAGAGTCAGGCTGATAACCATTTTTAAAAGTGGGGATCTGCAGTGATCTAATCTTCCTTTATGCTAAATGAGTACTTTCTTTTTATTATTCTTATAGTGATATTAGCTTTTGGTTTAGAAAGAGATGCCCTGATCTTGAGATCATAAACTGCCCTTTAGATTCTCTCAAAAGCGTTGCCTTGGAAGTTCTATATCAATACCTTCTTTCTTCACAAGCTTTCCCAGTCAGGTGCCGCAGGGTCTGGAGATGAGAGTGGGAAGATGAGAGATGTTGTTATGAAACTCACCTGATGGTTGAGACATATGAGCTACTTTAGAGCCTTTATTTTATGTCACCATAATGAGCAGCTTCCTTCCCTGAGCCAGGGAGGCTGCAGATCTTGTCTTCATTTGAGCTACTGCTTCCCGGCTCCCCCGCAGAGCAGTTGGCTGAAATGGGGTCTGCGTGTGTGTGCAGGGGCAGGGGGCAGCAGAGCTCCTGTGTGCTGTCTGCTCAGCACTGTGCAGCAAATATACAAACAAACAAACAAACAAAAATACTGCTCTTCTCCCATAGAAACAAGAGTTGATAAAAGGAACCACTTTGTGGAACTGGCCAGATCATAAACCCCTAGTCCTGAAATAAGCTTAACGAGGCCAGAGCCAAGGTGTCTAAGTATGTCTCTAGGAGAGAGAAGCTTGTAGATATAAGCTTTCATTTTTTCAGTCCAACCATGTTTTAAAGAGTGCTTTTCAAACTTATGTATGCATGTAAATCATGTGAGAAATATATTAAAATGCAAATTCTGACTCAGTAGGTCTGAGGTGGAACCTGAGATTCTAGAGATCACAAACTGCCAGGGTCTACTACTCACAAGGCCCAGGATGATGCCTGTGCCACTGCTGTGGGGGCCACACTATGAGTAGGAAAGTCTAAAGGAATGAGTTTAATAGGAAACATCTGCGAAAAAGAGAAACACAATTGTAATTAATATTCACTCATTTATTCAGCACTTAAAGCCCTATGCTCAGTAGCATAGTTTATTATACATGGGAAAAAAAGGGAAAATCAGAAAAATCCTCCTCTTTTTTTTTTTTTTTTAATTAAATCATAGCCGTGTTTATTAATGCAATCATATGGCACAATGTACTGGATTTATATAAAATTTGTATTATTTTCATCAAATAGGTTAACATAGCCTTCAGGGCATTTTCTTAGTTATTGTGCTAAGACATTTATATTCTACATTTAGTAAATTTCACATGTACCCTCATAAGATGCACCATAGGTATGGTCCCACCAATCACCCTCCCTCCAGCCATCTTCCCCCCTCCCCCCTCCTTATTCCCATTCCCCATATTCTTGGCCTATAATTGGGTTATAGTTTTCATATGTAAGCTATAACTTGGTTTCATAGTAGGGCTGAGTATATTGGATACTTTTTCTTCCATTCTTGAGATACTTTGCTAAGAAGAATATGTTCCAGCTTCATCCATGTAAACATGAAAGAGGTAAAGTCTCCATGTTTCTTTACAGCTGCATAATATTCCATGGTATACATATACCAATGGGCACTTGGGCTTCTTCCGTGACTTAGCAATTATGCATTGGGCTGCAATAAAAATTCTGGTACAAATATCTTTGTTATAATGTGATTTTTGGTCTTCTGGATATATACCTAGTAGAGGAATTGTAGGAT
>CAUYPK010076120.1:0-26006 GCA_963574355.1 Loris lydekkerianus
CATTGCTCTGCGCCTGCGACGCTCCTCCAGCCCAGCTGCGTGGGGCTGTTTTCAGCCTGGACTCGGCGCCAAGTCTGGACCTGGAGTTCTCCCCAATTACAGTGAGGGAACGTTGCCCTATGCCTACAATCTGTGCCTTGCCTCACAATCGGCGAAGACAGAGTTTAATTTTCTCAATGTGACCGCGGAAATGGCTCCCCCTCAGGATCTTCTCTGTGACCATGAGTCTTTGGGACCCGGTACAAATCATGAAGACACTGGGGCCCCATTTGCCTCGAATTCTGTTTCAAAGGTGAGTTTTAATTCATTTACTTTCACAAATCGCTTAACTTGTGTAGGAAGCTCCAATGCATATTGTGTTGTCTTATGAGTTGGATTTGGGCAGTGTATTGCTTTAGTTATCCTAATCTTATCTAAACAAATCTTCAATATGAGTTTTCTGCCTGACGTGTGGTATTTATTTGTCCATAATTACAAGCTTTTACCACATGAAATACTCCACTGTACTCCTTTTTCTTTCTTTACATTCCTTCCCTCTGGAGGTTTATTATTATTGTGCCTTTAAGGAATTTCTTTCACCTTCAGGGTCTTTATTACTCAAATCTTTTATCTTAGTAGTTTGTAGAAACTGGAACCAAAGAAAGGAAGGGTTTTAACCAATGTCATGACTTGTTAACCACACTACCTGGGTAGGACATTGTTCCAATTTGAAGACCAACAGTTTTAGTATTTGTACAAGTTAAATGTTTTGGCCTCCCAGATCTATTTTTAAAGAATGGGCAGTGTTAGAGGTATGAGCTCTAATGTACATGTTAACAAATTGCTCCTGAGAAAATTTACACATGGAGAAAAATTTTGCAATCTAATCACATTCTCTATGAGATATAACTTAAAAATTTGTTCATTAACTATCTAATTATAGATATACATATTTTCATTTTCTTAGTTTTCTATGAAGAAATCTAAGTAAAATTGCTTCTCTTGATGGACTTAGTCAAATTCCTTTTTTTTTTCAGTCAAGAATTTTCCTTTTTCTGTTGCCACATAAAAGTGATAACATTAATATCTGTCTCAACATAGAAAGGTCACTACTGCTTACTGGGCATGCTTTTCCTGTGTGGATGATGATCTGTCTTCTACAGTCCCTATATTGATTGCCCTTAAGAGTTTTCCACTGCAAAATGTCCAACTACAAGTATTTGAACATGGTAATAGGAAAATAAATGCATGGTTAGCCCAAACCAAACCCTCAGTTTGAGATAGTGAATTGAAGATATTTCTCAAAGACCTCACAAACAACAAAGACCTTTATTATTTCTGCATATGACTTTAACATAACTTGCATAAATCAATAGGCCTTTTTGTAAAGGTGCCTTGAAAGCTGAGTTTCTTTCCTTGATGTTCTTATGTACAAATAATCATAGTTTCATAAAAAGATAAAATCTTCTACAAAGGTAAGAATTCCAATGCCCTAATTTATGGAAAAAATACAGGTAAGAGGTAAATAAAGAACATACACTCAGTGGCACATTAAGTAAAACTTTCCTAAGAAAGTAAAATGAATCTAATAAGTATATTGATCTCAATGATTCATGGAAGTTATTTTGCTATTTCAGAATTAAACATTAATTATTATAAACAATGTCATGCAATAATACAATTAGGATATGGCAAAATTATTAGAAACAAAAATATAATTGAACTTACAAGAAATAATAGAATTGGTGTAGTAACCGATTAGGACTCTGAGTGTCGCTGTTCGATCAAGTGGGAAAGATGCTGTCGCAGAGGCGACCCGACTCAGCTCCTTCCTTACACTCGCGGATCAGACAAGCTCCCGGGAAAAACCAACCAGCCACGTCCCAGTCCAATACTTTCAGGGTATGTGTACCCATCCGCTTTAGAAAAATAACCAAACAGCCAGACTGGACCAGGACTAAGAGATAAGTGGGAAGAGGGAAAGCAATGAGGAATCCACCAAAACGCTGGTGCTGCGGAGAGCTGCTTCTGCTCTTTATGCTCCTGGGGACGTTGTACGAGATGGGATCCGGACAGATCAGCTACTCGGTGCGGGAGGAGCTAGAGAAAGGCTCCTTCGTGGGCAACATCGCCAGAGACTTGGGGCTGGAGCCCGAGGAGCTGGTGGAGCAGGGAGTCCGCGTTGTCTCTAAAAGTAGGACGCAGCTTTTCTCTCTGAAACACCAAAGCGGCAGCTTGGTTACCATGGACAGGATAGACCGGGAGGAGCTCTGCGCTCAGAGCGCGCGGTGTCTGGTGAGTTTTAACATTTTGCTTGAGAATAAAATGAAAATGTATGGAGTAGAAGTAGACATACTTGATATTAATGATAACTTCCCTCGATTCCGAGATGAAGAAGTAAGAGTTAAAATTAATGAAAATGCGGCTGTGGGAACCCGGTTAGTGCTTCCCTTTGCGCGGGATGCAGATGTGGGTGTGAACGCCCTCCAGAGTTACCAGCTTAGCTCCAATCTACACTTCTCTCTGAATGTGATAAGCGGAACGGATGGACAAAAGTACCCAGAGCTAGTGTTAAAACAGCCCCTGGACCGTGAGAAAGAGGCTGTTCACAACCTCCTCATCACAGCTTTGGATGGCGGAGACCCGGTACTCTCTGGCACCGCGCGTATCCATGTGATGGTTCTCGACGCTAACGATAACGCTCCACTGTTTACTCAGTCCGAATACGGAGTCAGTGTTCCTGAGAACATACCTATAGGCACTCAGCTCCTCACGCTAACCGCCACTGATCCAGACGAGGGAATAAACGGGAAATTGACCTACTCTTTTCACAATGAAGACGACAAAATTTTAGAGACTTTTCAACTTGATTCCAACCTAGGGGAAATCTCAACTATGCAATCACTGGACTATGAAGAATCCAGATCCTACCTCATGGAAGTGGTAGCTCAGGATGGAGGCGCTCTTCTTGCCAGCGCCAAGGTCCTGGTCTCAGTGCAGGACGTGAATGACAATGCCCCAGAAGTGATCCTCACCTCTCTCACAAGTTCTCTGTCTGAAGACTGTCTTCCTGGAACTGTAATTGCACTGTTTAGGATACATGATGGTGATTCTGGAGAGAATGGTGAGATTACATGTTCTATTCCCAGGAACCTGCCTTTTAAATTAGAAAAGTCAGTTGATAATTACTATCACCTATTAACAACAAAAACCCTGGACAGAGAAGAGACTTCAGATTATAATATCACCATAACGGTAGTTGACCATGGAATCCCACCCCTATCTACAGAAGACTACATCTCTCTGAAAGTAACAGATGTCAATGACAACCCACCTGCCTTCCCTCATGCCTCCTACTCCACCTCCCTCCCAGAAAACAACCCCAGAGGCATCTCTATCTTCTCCTTGACAGCTCATGACCCTGATAGCGGTGACAATGCTCAGGTCATTTACTCCCTAGTCAAAGACACATTTCAGGGAGTTCCTCTGTCCTCCTATGTGTCTATTAACTCTGACACCGGTGTTCTATATGCTCTGCAATCCTTAGACTATGAGCATTTAAGAGACCTGCAGCTGTGGGTGACAGCCAGTGACAGCGGAAACCCTCCACTCAGCAGCAATGTGTCACTGAGCCTGTTTGTGCTGGACCAGAATGACAATGCACCTGAGATCTTGTACCCTGCCCTTCCTACAGATGGTTCTACAGGTGTGGAGTTAGCACCCCGCTCTGCAGAGCCTGGCTATCTGGTGACAAAGGTGGTGGCAGTGGACAGAGACTCGGGCCAGAATGCCTGGCTGTCTTACCGCTTGCTCAAGGCCAGTGAGCCAGGGCTGTTCTCCGTGGGGCTGCACACAGGGGAGGTGCACACTGCACGGGCCCTGCTGGACAGAGATGCGCTCAAGCAGACCCTTGTGGTGGCTGTTCAAGACCATGGCCAGCCCCCTCTCTCAGCCACTGTCACACTCACCGTGGTAGTAGCTGACAGTATCCCTGAAGTCCTAACTGACCTGGATAGTGTCAACACCCCTGCCAGCCGAGAAGATAAGGACCTCACACTGCACCTGGTGGTGGCAGTGGCGGTGGTCTCCTGTGTCTTCCTCACCTTTGTTATTGTGCTGCTGGCCCTCAGGCTGCGGCACTGGCACAAGTCACGCCTCCTCCAGGCTTCAGGAGATGGATTAGGAGGAGTACCCACCTCACAGTTTGTGGGTATGGATGGGGTGCAGGCTTTCCTGCAGACCTATTCCCACCAGGTCTCCCTCACCACTGATTCCAGGAAGAGTCACCTGATTTTCCCCCAGCCCAACTATGCAGACATGCTCATTAGTGAAGAGAGTTGTGAAAAAAGTGAGCCTCTTCTGGTATCTGATAAGGTAAACGCAAGCAAAGAAGAACCAGGAGTTGTTCAGGTTAGTCTTCTCTTTCAATAAAGATGACTAGGGCATTTTCTTCATTTGTTTCCTCATTTGTTTTTCTGACCTATTCAAAGTCAGCTGATTTTATAAATACGAATCATTAGTTGCTCTATTAGAGATTAATTTGATGATTGATGTTTTCTCCATTTGTTTTCAAATTATATTTTGGGATTAATGTCTTCTCTTGTCAACATGTGGATGTTTTAGAAAGCCCAGCTGACATCTTTAGACTTAAGTGAAACAAGTACTTTAAAAGAAAGTAGTCAGGCAGCACCTGTGGCTCAGTGAGTACAGCGCCGGCCCCATATACCGAGTGTGGTGGGTTTAAACTCGCCCCGGCTGAACTGCAACAAAAAGATAGCCGGGCATTGTTGTGGGCACCTGTAATCCCAGCTACTTGGGAGGCTGAGGCAAGAGAATCACTTAAGCCCAAGAGTATGAGGTTGCTGTGAGCTGTAACGCCACAGCACTCTACCCAGGGCAACATAGTGAGACTCTGTCTCAAAAAAAAAAAAAAAAAAGAAGAAAGAAAGAAAGAAAGTAGTCAAACACAGTCCTTTTACCCAAGATCTTGTTATATTGAAACTTCTAGTCTGTTAACAGAAGAGTTCTTTTATTACTTTTATTACTTCAAATTGTTAGATATATTGTTCTCTTTTGAATACTTATTAAGACACCATAAGTAAATATGTTTTGGAAAGGACATTATATAGGGTTGATATTTCAGTATACCTGAATTTGCATAAGGAAATAATTTTCAATATTTTCAAAAACCAGCAGAAGAGTACAGAAAATTTCTGCATGATCAATATCAGGAAAAAAGGTTATAGTGATAATGATGTGTTCAGCATTCTGATATCTAGAAAGTTTGCACCAGACCATGTAATTACTGGACATAAAGACTTATTAAGAGACGAAATCAGTGGGAAGGAACCTTAGAATTGTGCTTTATTCTGTGATATAGTTTAAAGTCTCCAAATAGTTAGATACTATACTGCTGCATTTAATAAATATTAGTATGCTGTATGCCTGGCATCTTCTGGTCACAGGTAGAATCAATACCTACTGAGATGTTTGCATTTATTCAAGTGTAAGTACAATTCTGCTTTATTACCAGAGTCTAAGGTTTGTATCTGCAAAACCAATTCTACTTAAGAGTTGTCTGAAATTCTAAAATTCATTTCTGAGGGATGTGTTCACCTTGAAATACTAGAATTTTCTTAAAGAAATGCTGTGTTAGTAGTCTCAAATTTCAGTAGCATGTGTTGGGTAATGAAATAACTATTTGGTTTCTGAATATGATATGATGGATATGATAATAGAATATTATTATCTGGATATGATAATAGAATATTATTAATGGGGTAGTAAGCTACATACTGAACCACATGAATGATTTATTGATGCATTGAGGAACCTAAGATGACTTGATTTCTATTTTTTAAACTGTTGTTTAAAGGGCATCCAATTAAATGTATACGTGAACAATTCTGACATCCATGTAAAATGTACAGATTCACTGAATAATGAGTGAATATATCCTAAGAGTAACAAGAAAATCTGTATGATAGGTGCTGAAATCATTCACTTGTATGTGAAAAGTCACATTTCCTTTTTTGAAAAAAAGAAAATGTTATATATTTTTGTAAGTGTCCTCTGAGTTGACTTTTTGTGCAATGGAGAAATATCTTTTAACCCTCTATAAAGAACCAGTAGGCTTTATCATATAAAATGCTTGATCTGCACATTCTGAATATATGTACTATCTATGCCTATACTCTTTTAAATATTTGAATCTTTAGTTTTATATGGTCTCAGAAAGATAATCCTCCTGTCCTAATTGAAATGTTTATACAATAATGGAAAGACCCTTGCTTGGGCCTGTTTTGGAGCAAATTCTTGAGTCAGTAATTCTTTTTATGTTTGTATAAGTAAAGATGACAATGAGTGGCTCTCTAGAATTTTGAACAGTGAGCAGTTTAGGATGCTGTAATGCTTTTCCACTATAAGGTGAGTTTAATGTTGCCACACACCAGCCAAGTTTAGAATAACAATATATTGTGTAGGCTCAAGATAAGTTTTTTACAAATATTTTCTAGTTTGGAAATGTAATTAAAATTTCAAGACATCTGTCAAAAACATAAAAATAGGCAGAGTGTTGAAAAGGGAAGAGTATAAATAACAAAGGTTGAGATGGTCAGATGGTAACCTGGGGACCAAAGAAAAGTGGGCAACATAGATTACCTTCCTTGGAATATATAATTTTAAGGACTCATACTTCATCCTTCAAATCCAAATAACTCATTTTTGGCAAGCAACTTGGGAAGAAGTAGTACAATTTGGGACAATTGTGATGTAGTGTGGAAAAATATCATTGGTGGAATAGTTTTTTGGTCATACTCATTTAATTAAAAGTAGACAGAAACTAAGGGAAAAAGAGGCTCTTGCTTCTTACACATACTAAACTTCTATTTTATAATGACAATCAATTCCTTGCTTACCTATCCATTTGGGGGGGGAGATGATAAAAATAGGATAGAAAAAAATGAAACAGAACAAAACAAAAATTATTAGATTTATAACTTTTATAAGTTACAAGAAAAGCAAATAGAATAGACTAATAATTTACATAAAGCTGTATTTCAAGAATTTTTATACAACTCTCATGCTGCTCACCAGGAGTGTTGTCTGAGAGGTACAGATGAGCTGGCCTTGAGGAAGGATCAAAATGCCTTTGGCAAGAGATTTACTACATCTGTCCATAGAATAGAAAAAGAAAAAACATAAAAAGAGAAGGCTAGTTCAAAGTCCAAACTCCTATTTTATGGATGTAAAATGTCTGGGTTGCTACAAGATTACCACAGTTTTCAGCCACGCTCAGATAGTGGTTCTTTGTGTGGGTTGTTCAACAGTCTTGTGCCAGCCTACAGGGGGAAAGCCCGACTTACAGAAGGATGTTCATTTAGAAGAAAGCAACACTAATGATCTACACAACTTTCTGAATTTGTGTTACCTAACAGAAAGCCATATCATAAATTCAGTAATTCTAGTTAATCTACCAAGAGAATTAAATTTGGTTTTATAAGGTATAAAACAGGAATCTCCTATTTTGATGTCAGTCTTTCAGTAAAGTTTTAATCTTGGGAAAAAAAGAATTTTTGGACTACACCTTTTGTCATCACCAACACTGTCTTTCATTTGTATATTTTTCTGCATATATATATATATGGGGTTTTTTTTGGCTCTCAGTTCTAACAAGGAAAACCATTTTATGAAAATGGGACTCAAAGCATTGGATGCCAGTAATTATCTTGAGCAAGTTTATCCCTGTCTTCTGACAAATAAAAAGCACTTGATTTGGATGGATAAAGTTCAAGTTAAAATAAATGACGGCGGACTAAAGGTATAGCAAATATTTAAAATGTCTTAAAGTCCTTGTAGAATGAAGAATGGGTATCAGTATCAGTACACGGTAGAATTACCTACTAACTGGCTCCTTGTTTGGAGCTGATCTAGTCACCATTACTGTACTTCTACAGCGGAGGCCCGGGGTGTCGCTGTTGGCTAGTTCCGAGCACAGAATTGGCTCCTGCCAGAGCAGTGGCCTGGAGAGAAAAGTGCACTGCTCAGCTTCCTACAAAGAACTAGAGAACTTAGAGAACTCATGCACCAAGACAAGAAGGTAGTCTGCCCAGAGAACTCTTGGGATCGTTTAGAGATATCCTTTCCTTCAACTTAGAAAGGCATAGGCGCAGAAAGATAGGAAACATTTCAGGACATCTGGACTTAGCAGGGGGGAGAGGAGAATGCCATTTCTCTTCCTGTTTTGCCCTGCCAGGGGCTCTCGAACAGATCTACTGTGCTATTCTCGCTATTCTCGAGCATCCCTGCGGCTCGCTGATGGGGAACCTCACCAACGATCTGGGGCCTGGCATAGGAGATTAGCCTATTCTGAACCTTCGGGTTAGTGCAGAGAAGAATTTCTTTATGTGAGCACTGAAAATCGGGCAATAGTATGGAGCAAGAGCAGATTTGTGGCAAAAAGTGGAAGAGTGTTCTAGAATTCCAAGTTGTTATTGAAAAGCTTTTACAATTTTTTCACATTATTGTGCTGATCCAGGACGTGAATGACAACCCACCAATCTTTACCTAAAATATCACTGAGCTGGAAATCAGTGGACTGGTGCTAACTTGGAGCCTTTACCCTGGAATCTGTGCAAGATCTTGATTTAGGTATCAGTTCACTGCAGCAGTACTACCTCAAACCAGAAAGCTCTTCTCTTTGTTTCCAAAGGAGAACCTAGATGGCAGTAGGTAGTTGGGTTGGCACCACCCCCAGACACCCCCCAAGGAAGAGCAGCTCTACCACTACCTGGTCCTCCTGGCTGTGAACCAGGGCTGGCTTTCCAGAAGCTGTACTACCCACACCAGGATAATTGTCAGAGATGCAAATGATATCTTCCTTCCACCCTCATTATTCATCCAAGACACATACAGGGTCATTGTTCCAGAGAACCTGCCTGCCAGCTTTTTCAGTCAGTGGCATGATCATTTGTCTTTGGTAAGGCAGTGAGATGACTACTCAAGCTGAATAGTAACATAGGAGAACTCACTACTAATAGAAGACTGGACTTTAAAGAGAGAACTTGACACAGTTGGGATGGAAGCATAGAATGGTAGATGCCACACTGGGTATCATAAAATACCTAGATTTTGGATGAAAAGGACAATGCCCCCTAGATAACCCTGGCTTCTAAATCTCAACATATACAAGAAAACGCTGAGATGGGGACTGCTGTTGCCATCATCAAAATACATGATCCACATTCTGGATTTAATGAGGAAAGCCCATGTCAACAAAAAATGGAAAGTTTCCATTTAAAACAGTTTTTTTTTGTTTGTTTGTTTTCGAGACAGAGTCTCACTTTGTCACTCTTGGTAGATGGCCTGTGCCATCACAGCTCACAGTAACCTCAAACTCTGGGGCTCAAGTGATTATCTTGCCTCAGATTCCCAAGTATCTGGGACTACAGGTGCCCACTGCAACACCCAGCTATGTTTTAGAAACAGGGTCTCTCACTTGCTAAGGATGGTCATGAACTCCTGAGCTCAAGCAATTCACCTACCTCAGCCTCTCAGCATGCTAGGATTATAGGCGTGAGCCACTGTGCCAGGCCTCAAACAGTTTAAAGGGAAGTTTTAAAACACATACAGATTGTTGATCCCCTCACTATTACAGTCCTGGATGAAGACAATCTGCTCCCTATCCTCCAACATGAGCATCACTCTGTGCATCTCTGGCAGTCAATTATAAAGTTCTGGTTTTCTACCAGGTCTCCCACATGGTTCATGTAACTGAAAATAACCATCATGGACTCATCTCCTTCTCCAACCTGGCCAGCGACCCCTAGCCATGGTTGCAATCTATCTACCTGTTGATGAGGGTGGACAGCAGGGTGGTGGTCACCCAATAGCCTTAGACCACATACAACTGTGCCCCTTCTAGCTGACGCTACCAGCCAGTGACAAGAGTTTGCCCACGTTCAGTGCCAACATGAGCGTGTGTGTTGGTGGGCAACAGCAATGACAACACACTGCAGGTGCTATGCCTGGCTACCTGGCACTGAGACCCAACTGGTAGGTGATCTTAGATATGGTGCAGCACACATCTTGGAGCCCTGCTACTTGGTCATCAAGGCAGTGGTGGTGGACACCAACTCTGGACACAATGCCTGGCTTTCCTACCACATGCTGCAAGCCAGTGAGCCTTGGCTCTCCAGCCTAGGGCTGTGCATGGACTAGGTGCCTTGAGAGATGGGGGTGCAGCTGAACAGCTGCTGGTGGCCTAAGTTCAAGAAGATGACAGCTGCTGGTTTGGCCACCGCCACTTAGAACCTAATCTTTGTAGATAGCTTGCAAGACATACTGCCTGACTTTAACGACTGCCCTGCACCCTGTGAAACTGCAGGTAGAACTTCAGTTTCATTTAATGGTGACCTTGGCCTTGATCTCTGTCCTCTTCTTCCTTCAAGCCATTAGGCTATCTCCCTATGTCTGCTTGGCCAACCAGAACTAGTCTGGTCTCTGCTTCAAGAGAGACCCATTACCGTAAAAGGACTTTGCTTTATTCCTACAATCTGTGTGCTGCCTCACATGCCTTCAATGTTTAAATTTCACAATATAAAGTCAAGAAAGGCTGCTCTACAAGGTCTTCTCTGTGAAGACTTTTGGTTTGAAAGAACTGGTCATTACAATCCCCAAATGGCTTCTAATTCAGACAATTTGCAACAGATGCATTTCTTTAAACTTTTTCTCCCATAAAGATAATTAGGTTTCAATTTATTGATTTAGAGATTCAAAATGTGCAGATTAAAAAAGTCCTATTTCATTGTATTTGATTTTGGGGGCGTATACATTGGAAGCTAGAAAATTCTTTGTAGGGTTAGCTGTGTTGCAATACTTCTTTCATAGAAAGTCTCTGTGTGATGGTGTTGAAATTGTTTATAATCCTCTCAGCTCGGTGCCTGTGGCTCAAGCAACTAAGGCGCCAGCCACATACACCTCAGCTGGCAGGTTTAAATCCAGCCCGGCACCCCAAACAACAATGATGGCTGCAACCAAAAAATAGCCTGGGGCAGCACCTGTGGCTCAAAGGAGTAGAGCGCTGGTCCCATATGCCAGAGGTAGTGGGTTCAAACCCAGCCCTGGCCAAAAACTGCAATAAATAAATAAATAAATAAATGAAATGGAGATAATTTATTAAAAAAAAAAAAAAGAAAAGAAAAAGAAAATAGCCCGGCATTGTGGTGGGCACCTGTGGTCCCAGCTACTTGGGAGGTGGAGGCAGGAGAATTGCTTGAGCCCAGGAGTTGGACGTTGCTATGAGCTGTGATGCCACAGCACTCTACCCAGAGTGACAGCTTGAGGCTCTGTCTCAAAAAAAAAAAGAAAGAAATTGTTTATAATCCTAAAACAATATAATCAGAAACATTCTGCTCCTTTTTTAACAGAAAATAAGCTATATTTTATATATTTATTTATTCTTATTTTAATATATTTAGGGGATACAAGTTGAATTGTTTTAAATAAATATGTTGTATAGAGGTAAAGTCTGGGCTAAAGTTGTACACATCACCCAAATAGTGTACATTGTATCCTATGGGTAATTTTTTATCCCCCAACCCCTCCTAACTTTCTCACTTTTGAGTTTCCAGAGCTCATTATACCACTTTGATAGCCTGTGTAATCATACTTTAGCTCCTACTTGTAAGTAAGAACACGTGGCATTTATTTTCCTGCTCCTGAATTAATTCTCTTAGGATAATGACCTCCAGTTCCATTCAACTTACTGCAAAATGTATCATTTTATTCTTTCTTATTGCTGAGTAGTACTCCATGGTATATGTACAGACACACACACACACACCACATTTTCTTTATCTACTCATTAGCTGATGGACACTTAGGTTGATTCCATATCTTTACAATTGTAGATTGTGTTACAATAAGCATGTGAGTACAAGAAACATTTTTAATACATTAGTGTCGCAAACTGTCATTGTAAAATATATCATCCAGGATTAAATGCAAATCTACACAACTCAGTGGTTTACTTAGTTTCAATGCTGTTGAACCTAAAATATATATAGCAATATATATGTTAAAATATATTTGTAATATAGCCCATATTAGGGCAGTTCTTAATCTCTATGTCGAATCTCTACATTAATAAAAACAAATAATGACATCTAAAAAAAGCAACTCTCATAACTTGCCCTGTAGTGGTTTGATTCAAATTATGTTTGTGATTGTTGTTGCCCTTATTAAAAATGGGACATATGTAAATAATAGTGAAGTGTGATAATTCAAGATTTATAGAAAATCGTATTATTTCTTGTCTTTTATTCTTCCGAATGCTTTGCTTTCTTGGGGAGAGAAATATTATGAGTGTCATCTCTGCAGATTTAGCAGAAAAAATCCTCTGTGTGGTACTATCGACAAATGGTGCAGTATTAAGTTAGGACTCTAAGCGTCGCTGTTCACTAACTCGGGCAAGAAAATCAATGGGAACTCGAGTTACATCCACCAACCATAAAGCGGATCAGACACGAAAGCAGCACAGAAATTCTGACCTGGAACGCTTCACATCTGGTCTTTGTTTGTTTAAGAACTTTGACCTCTAATTCCGAAGCCCAAAAAGTGATGTGGACCTGTTCTTCCTGCTCTTGATCCCAAGGAGGTCTATAGTAAGCCAGTAATGGCGGCTCTGCAGAGGCGCCAGCAGCTAAGCAAGCTGCTCCTGTTCTTTGCGCTCCTGGGGACGCTGTACGGGGCTGCGACCAGGCAGATCCGCTACTCTATTCTGGAGGAGCTGGACAAGGGCTCCTTTGTGGGCAACATCTCCAAGGACCTGGGGCTGGAACCTCAAGAACTAGCAGAGCGCGGAGTCCGCATCGTCTCCAGAGGTAGGACACAGTTTTTCTCTTTGAACTTGCGAAGCGGCAGCTTGGTCACAGCCCGCAGGATAGACCGGGAGGAGCTCTGCGCTGAGATCCCGCAGTGTCTGGTGAGTTTTAACATCCTTGTAGAGGATAAACTGAATCTTTATCCCGTGGAAGTCGAAATAATGGACATTAATGACAATGCACCCAAATTCTCAAAAGAACAGGTGGAAGTGAAAATTCTTGAAAATGCAGCTCCATCCTCTCGTTTTCTACTAATGGAGGTCTATGACCCTGATGTGGGAATGAACTCTCTTCAGGGCTTTAAGCTCAGCGCTAATAATCACTTCTCGGTGGACGTGCAAAGCGAAGCCAATGGGCCAAAGTACCCAGAGCTAGTGCTGGAGCACGCCCTGGACCGGGAGGGAGAAGCTGTTCATCACCTGGTCCTTACTGCTGTGGATGGTGGTGACCCGGTCCGCTCAGGTGTGGCGCGAATTCTGGTAACTGTCTTAGATGTGAATGACAATGCACCAGTGTTTACTCAGCCTGTCTACAGAGTGAGTGTTCCTGAAAATCTGTCAGTAAAAACACCCGTGCTGACAGTAAATGCCACTGACCAGGATGAAGGAGTCCACGCAGAAGTAACTTATTCCTTTGTGAAGATTCCAGAAAAGATCTCACAAATTTTCTGCTTGAATGTTTTGACTGGAGAAATTTCAACTTCTGCAAATCTAGACTATGAGGACTCTAGCTTTTATGAGCTGGATGTTGAAGCCCGGGATGGTCCAGGACTTCTAAGCAGAGCAAAAGTCTTAATAACGATCTTGGATGTCAATGATAATGTTCCAGAAGTGGTTGTTACATCTGGAAGCCGAACAATTGCTGAAAGTGAACCTCCAGGAACAGTAATTACTCTTTTCCAAGTGTATGATCGGGACTCTGGACTGAACGGCTTGGTAACATGTTCCATCCCGAGAAGTCTTCCTTTTGAACTGGAAAAATCAGTAGACAATTATTATAGACTAGTGACAAATTCATTTCTAGACCGGGAAAAGGTGTCTTTGTACAACATCACTGTGACAGCTACAGACAAAGGAATGCCTCCTCTATCTACAGAAACGCTCATCACTGTAAAGGTGGCAGACACCAACGACAACCCTCCCGCTTTCCCCTACTCAATCTACTCTGTCTATGTTCCTGAGAACAACCCCAAGGGCGCTTCCATCTTCTCTGTGAAAGCGCATGACCCAGACAGCGAAGAGAACGCCCGCGTCTCTTACGCCCTGGCGGAAGATACCCTCCAGGGGGCGCCTGTCTCCTCCTTTGTCTCTATCAACTCCAACACCGGAGTTCTCTATGCG
The DNA here is from genome assembly GCA_963574355.1 of Loris lydekkerianus. Taxonomy (NCBI): domain Eukaryota; kingdom Metazoa; phylum Chordata; class Mammalia; order Primates; family Lorisidae; genus Loris; species Loris lydekkerianus. The sequence goes on from CAUYPK010076120.1 coordinate 14,201, forward strand.
CTGCGCTCCTTCGACTACGAGCAGTTTAGAGACTTGAAGCTGCTGGTGACAGCCAGAGACAACGGAAACCCTCCACTCAGCAGCAACATGTCTCTGAACCTATTCGTGCTTGACCAGAATGACAATGCACCTGAGATCTTGTACCCTGCCCTCCCCACCGATGGTTCCACTGGCGTAGAGCTGGCACCCCGTTCCGCGGAGCCTGGCTACCTGGTGACCAAGGTGGTGGCGGTGGACAGAGATTCAGGCCAGAATGCCTGGCTGTCTTACCGCCTGCTCAAGGCCAGCGAGCCAGGGCTCTTTGTGGTGGGGCTGCACACCGGCGAGGTGCGCACTGCGCGGGCCCTACACGACAGAGATGCGCTGAAGCAGAGCCTTCTGGTGGCCGTCCAGGACCACGGCCAGCCCCCTCTCTCGGCCACGGTCACGCTTACCGTGGCCGTGGCTGACAGTATCCCTGAAGTCCTAGCTGACCTGGGCAGCCTTAAGCCCTCTACCAACCCTTCTGACTCCGACCTCACACTGTACCTAGTGGTGGCGGTGACTTCAGTCTCCTGTGTCTTCCTGGCCTTCATCATTGTGCTGCTGGCATTGAGGCTTCGGCGGTGGCACAAGTCACGTCTGCTACAAGTTACAGGAGATGAACTGGCCAGCATGCCCGCCTCTCACCTTGTGGGCATGGAAGGGGTGCGAGCTTTCCTGCAGACCTATTCCCACGAGGTCTCCCTTACCGCAGATTCCGGGAAGAGCCACATCATCTTCCCTCAACCCAATTATGCGGACACACTTATCAGCCAGGAAAGCTGTGAGAAAAATGAGCCTCTTTTGATACAGGAAGATTCAGGGGTTTGTAAAAAGGAAGACTCCTTTGTTCAGGTGAGGTGATTACTTTTATTGGTTATTTGAACAGGAAATTTTCAAATTCTCTTTGATTAATGGTTAGTTTTCTGAATCATGTAATTCTGACATTTTTCTTTATGTATCAATATCTCTCTTTTAAATTTTAAATTTCTGGAATTTTGTGTGGGGGGAGGGGGAGTGGAGATCTTAATGCATGCCCTAGATTTTTTTTCCCTTTCTAGTTGAGAAACTATGTGTCACTTGGATTGATGTACATCTCCTTTCCTAGGTTTTTTCCCATTATGTGACATTTGTAAGATCCTTTCTTTTTCTAATATGAGAAAAAAAACCAATTACACCCTCTGTTAAAGGAAATCAAGATCTTGATTTTTCTCAATGTTACTTCATGATTATAAATGTTTTCTAAATGATGTCAGTTCATGAGAGATATTTTCCACTTTACTACTTAGGAATCAGAAATTCTGTTTTTAAAAATATAAGAGTCATTGATGGTTGTAGCAGGGAACACCTGATCTTTGGTTTTAAAAGACCTGAACATATCCCTGGAGCTATCTGTCACTTATTTGAGCCAGTGACAATCTCTATAGTCTTGCAAGTAAAATTAAAATTAAAAAGAATTCCCTTAATGACCTCAAAAATTAAATAGTTTTTATTTTTTTCAAACTGTAAGAAAGTATAGTGAACAAGTGTTTGTTGACGTCACCATGTGGTAGTTATTGAATTGTTAACAAATAAATGTAAGCAACTGATGGTGTCTGCCCTATATAATGTCTTTTCCATACTGTGTGCTTGATAGTACTTAAAAGTGAAAATAAATTTTAAAACATAACAGTGTTCACTTACATGGAATAGCTCTAGGAACAGAGGAGTGGCTGGTGAATGGGAGAATGAAGGTTTAATGGCATTCAAATAAAATTTAAATAATTTAGCACTTTAACAACCCAACAAAATAAGGCTTTGTCATATAGGAACTCTGTATTCAAATATTTGAAGAAAAGGGGTTGTTATTTAGAAGAAAGATTAGTCTTATCTATTATGACCAAAATGAGCAAACAAAATCATTTTTGACAAGATTTTAATTGTCAAAATGCTTCTAGCAAAAGAGGATTGTTAAGTAGATAAGAGATTCTGTTATTGGTACTCTTCAAAACTAAGTTGATGAGCTGGGTGGAGAGCACACCAAAAATTACAGCTACCTGGGATGCTAATGGAGGATTGCTTGAGCCCAGGAACAGAGGCCAATCTGTGCAACATACCCAGACCCCACTTCAAACAAACAAACAAAAAAAAGTGACTTATGGCCCCGGGATTAGTGCATTACAGAGGATTATTGATGGATTGTTAAACTACAGTATAGCCAACCTTTTTTTCCAATCTTGAGTTGGAGGATTCAATGATCAGATTGTAGAACGGATTGGTTACTTGTACATCTAAATTTGGCATACACAGGTAAGCAAAAGTAATTGAAAAGATACCTTGAAAAATAAATAAGAACTTTTTTGTGACCCAATTTTGTGTATTTTTATAAAGATAACATCGAGTTACTGTTATTTAAATAAGGTGCTAAGAGTAATGCATGTTTTTCTAAGTCAATATTGTGATATTTACATTAAACAAGTATTATAGAATTATTTATTTCAAATTTCCAAATGTATTAGATGCCTAAGTAAGAAATTTTAATCATAACCATTTTCAGATCATACTTGTTTGTACATTTGGGATATAATTTAATGTTTTTAATCAGAATTTAATAGTAAATAATTATAAACAATTTGAATTTTGGATATTAGTCACATGAATCAGATAGTCTCTTATACAATTGTAATGGTTTATTTCATACACTGATAGTGTGAATGTTATTTTACTATATCACCAATTTTGGGTGATTTAAACCACATCTTGAATATTTGTTGTTATAGGCAAAGCTCATTAAGTTTTATAGATCGTAAGGTGGTGTATTTTACTCTCTTATTTGAGTTCCTTGTGACCATTTCAAACAAATAGAGCATTCAGATTCTGCTCTTACACTTGTCATTCATTCATGTGGACTGACCAACTGTTAAACATCCTGGCAGCCATGGAATTTGCTAATTCTGAGTAAATGTCACTCTTTGATTCAGCATACAGATAATTCATAGTAAGATAAGCTGTCTGAGATTTTAATTCATATACTGAAATTTGAAGCATCAAAAAGAAAAGCTACCAAACTATTGAGCTATTTCATCATCTGTAAAAACCATCCTTTTCTGATCAAACTTCCGTTCAAGTGCCATTGTCAAAGGAAATTTAAATCTCAGAATTATTAGAAAATACCTATATCTTTATCTGAAAATGAAAATATAAACAAAACTTCAAACATATGGTTTTTAATAGAAAACTTTCTAAAAAGAAAAATCCCAACATTTTGGGAGACCTGGACAGGAAGATTGTTTGAGGCCGGGAGTTCAAGAGACCAGCCTGAGCAATAGTTAGACTCTGTCTCTAAATAAAAAAGAGAGAGAGAGAGAAGAAGAAGAAGAAGAGGAAGAAAGAAGGAAGAAGAAGAAGGAAAATAAATAAGAAAGAAGAAGGAAGAAGGAGGAGGAAGAGGAGAAGAGAAAAATTATCTGGGCATGCTCTTGCACAACTGTAGTCTCATCTACACTGGATGCTGAAGCGGACAGGTCACTTCAGCCCGGAATTTGAGTTTGCAGTGAGCTAGCATGAGTCCACTGCACTGTAGCCTGGGCAACGAGGTGAGACCTCTTTTTAAAAAGAAAAAAGGAAGAGAAGAAGTTGCTCAATGCTGATGCCTGGAAAATCAAATAGATTTTTCATATATATATATTTTTTGAGACACGATCTCACTATGCTGCCCTCGGTAGAGTGCCGTGGCGTCACAGGTTACAGCAACCTCCAACTCTTAGGCTTAAGAGATTCTCTTGCCTCAGTGTCCCAAGGAGCTGGTTCTACAGGCGCCCGCCACAATGCCGGCTATTTTTTGTTGCAGTCATCATTGTTTTTGCTAGCTTGGCCAAGTTCAAACCCGCCAGCCTCCGCAGGCAGTAACTACTGTGCTACCGGCACCGAGCCAGAATTTTTTTAATGTAAGTAAATACATGATCAGAATTCTAATAAATAACTCAATCAATACTAAAATACTCTCTCTCCCTTTTTTTTTTTTTTTTTTTTCGAGACAGAGTCTTACTTTATTGCCCTGGGTATCACAGCCTACTCCTGGGCTCAAGTGATCCTTTTGCCTCAGCCTCCCAACTAGCTGGGATTACAGGCGCCTACCACAATGCCTGACTATTTTTTAGAGACAGGGGCTCGCTCTTGCTCCAGGTCTGGAATCCATAAACTCAGGCAATCCGCCTGCCTCAGCCTCCCACAGTGCTGGAATTACAGGCATGAGCCACCATGCCTGGTAATATACTCTCTTTAAACTATGAAATTATTTCAATTCGGTGTAGTGAGCTTATTTTGTATTTTATTAAACATATCTTGGTGGTCTAGTAAATATCTTTAATATTTAATTTTATGTCATGGGATAACCTAGGAAACTTGAATACTAGAGATAATGAAGCCATTTACTCCCTAAAGTATACTTTATGTTCCCTGTAGTCTATAATTTCACTTAACTAGACCTTATCTTTTTAGCTTCAAAGAAGTTACTTAGAAGAAATGAATTATTGAGACCTTTATTTCCCCTAGAGAATAGGTGAGGTCTTGAAAGACCAGGCTGGTCTTCAACTCCTAGGCTAAAGCAATCTTCCTTCCTCAGCCTCCAAACGTACTGAGATTACAGGTGTGAGCCACCATGCCTGGATACAATTAAGACTTTTTTTTAACTGTAGAAGAAGAAACAAGTGTGAGATTAAACTATGAATTTGGAGGCATCAGATAGAAAGGTATCAAGAAGTTGGGAGCCATAACTTGAAAGTTTGTTTGAAAGTTTTTTGTAATATATATTTGTGTTTAATGACCATACACTTTGCTTGCATCAATAAGAAGTCCAAAATCACAATTAAACAAATAGAATTTAATTCCTGTTTATGGAATTCATCAAAAATATCCATTTTAGTTCCTTAAAAAATTATTTTATCTACTTGGTAAAAGCAAATATGAGTTTGAATTATTTTGATAGATTGAAATAGCATTTCATTCAAAGTATGTCCTATATTCTGGGGCAATGCTACCCAAGAGCAGAAATAGATTACTTAGGAATCTCCCACCAAACTAAGGTAAGCATTTTTACTTCTGGATTCCTCTTCTAGTTCTACTAGTTATTTCTCTAAGACTTAAAATAATTTACAAAGCAAGACTAGGTCTTTTCTTTCTTGCTAGATCTTTATTCCAAAGATACAGATAAAGATCTTTATTCTTTTTCTTCTGCAAACATATGAATGGGACTTTCTTTTATTTCTGCTAGCTGAAATAAAAGGGTAGCCTTGGGTCCATCAATAGAGTTTTAATCTATCAACATCAGTGCAGATAATGAGTACTTCTAAGTATCCTTTCTCTATAGTCTTGCTTGTGGTCCAGATGCTATCTAGAGATCCCTTGTTCCTCAACTATGCTAGAATAGGGTAAGATGAAGATTTTAATTCCATAATGAAAAAAACAGTCATGCCAGCACCCACTTTCTTATGAATTCACAACCCAGTAGAATCACTGCAAATTTCTGCCTTCTGCAGAAATTGGTTGGTTGCTGCTATAGCTGGTTGTTGCTACTTGGCTTCTTACCTCATCTCTAATGACACTTTTTTCCCCGCATGAAGTTTCACCCAAGACCAACAATTATTTCTTTTTTTATGAGAATGACAGTGAGGATATTTGGATTCCTATGTTGTTCTACTACTTTACAATCAGGAACAAAGCATTCCTTCTAATTTATAAAAATTGTTAACATGAAGGTGTTAAAGCTCTAAGATGCTATACAATCAAAAATTTATCAAAATACTTTTCTATATTTTAAAGTCAATTTTGACTTTTTGAGTCTTGCGTGGTGGTGTCTATGTAGTACTATATAGTATGTGTTCAATAACAGTATTGAAAATTTTAATTACATACATCGGTGTATGTAATTAAAATTTACATACACCGATGTAAATATTTTCTATGTAAAATCTTTCATATGCATTTAAATAAAGGTTACTTTGGCTTCAATGATTGATTTTTATATATTCAATAAAATATGAGTCAGTGCCCAAAAGAGAGTAACTTCAAAGTTGCAGTTCAAAACATTTTATAAAATTATCTAAGAATATCAAAACATCCACCCATGAACACTGTTGCATTAATTCAGTGCCTTAAAATAGATTTTAAAAGCATATCAGAGATATCTGGAATGAAGAAATTTAATTACATAGGAAAATTTAGAAGGAAGAAACAATTTCCCAAAAAATCGGTTTGATTCTATGTGGTGCATTAACTTAGTAAGGACTCTAAGCGCCGCTGTTCACCAACCGGGGAAAGTGGTGCGAGAGATCCCATAGAACTACAGAGTTTACAACACAGAGAAACGACAAATTGAGACAAGCCCTCTTCCGAGCTGCACCCAACTCAAGCCTCTATCTTACTGGGCTCTGGGCCCTTCTTCCGAATACAGAGGGGTCCACGCTAATACACCCGCATTCAGAAGCACATCCAGACTCAGGTCAGTGTCTAAACAAGAAGAGCAGGATAATGGCGGCTCCGCAGAGGGGCGGGAACTACACAGGATTCGCCTTGCTCTCCATCCTCCTGGGAACTTTGCGGGGAGCCTGGGCAGTCCTTTTTGTCTACTCGGTGTTGGAGGAGACAGACAAAGGGTCTTTTGTGGGTGACATCGCCAAAGACCTGGGGCTGGAGCCCTGGGAGCTTTCGGAGCGCGGAGTCCGCATCGTCTCCAGAGGTAGGACGCAGCTTTTCTCTCTGAACCCGCGAGGTGGCAGCTTGGTCACCGCAGACAGGATAGACCGGGAAGAGCTCTGCGCTCAGAGCCCGAGGTGTCTCATAAATTTTAACATCTTGATGGAAGATGAAATGAATCTTTATCCTGTAGAAGTGGAAGTAATGGATATTAATGACAACGCTCCTAGATTCTTGATAGAAGAAATAAACGTAAAAATAATGGAGAATACAGCTCCTGGACTGCGGTTTCCTTTAAACGAGGCGGGAGATCCAGATGTCGGCACGAACTCTCTGCAAAGATACCAGCTCAGCCCCAACCGCCACTTCTCCCTGGTTGTGCAAAGTGGAGACGATGGAACTAAATACCCGGAACTGGTACTGGAGCGAATGCTGGACCGGGAGGAAGAGAAGGTTCACCACCTGGTTCTCACTGCCTGTGACGGTGGTGACCCGCCCCGAACTGGCACTGCCCGAATCCAGGTAACAGTGCTGGATGTGAATGATCATGCTCCTGTCTTCTCTCGGCCCCAGTACCAAGTAACTGTCCCGGAGAACGTGCCCGTGGGTACAAAGCTGCTCACGGTAAATGCTATTGACCTGGACGAGGGAGTAAATGGGGAAGTGACATATTCTTTTCGGAAAATAACTCCAAAACTTCTACAAAGATTCCACCTGAACGCCCTTACAGGAGAATTATCAACTTTAGAAGAACTAGACTATGAAGAATCTGGCTTCTATGAAATGGAAGTTCAGGCTCAGGATGGTTCTAGTAGCCTGACAAAGGTAAAAGTACTGATCACGATTTTAGATGTGAATGACAATGCTCCAGAAGTAACTGTAACGTCTTTAAGTGGCACAATCCCTGAAGACAAACCTCCTGGAACAGTAATTGCTCTTTTCTACGTCCAAGACAGAGATTCTGGGAAGAATGGTGAAGTGACCTGCACTATTCCCGGAAATATGCCTTTTAAGTTAGAAAGATCAATCGATAATTATTATAGATTGATTACAGCCAAAAGTCTGGACCGGGAAAAACTCTCTGTGTATAACATCACACTGAAAGCCACAGATGGTGGAACTCCTCCCCTGTCCACTGAAACTCACATCTCTATGCATGTGGCAGACACCAATGACAATCCACCCACCTTCCCCCACTCCTCCTACTCAGTCTACTTCCCTGAGAACAACCCCAGAGGCGCTTCCATCTTCTTGGTGACTGCACAAGACCCTGACAGCGATGAGAATGCTGAGGTCACTTATTCCTTGGTGGAAGACACCATCCAGGGAGCTCCAGTGTCATCTTATGTCTCTATCAACTCTGATACTGGAGTGCTGTATGCTCTGAGATCCTTTGACTATGAGCAGGTTCAAAACCTACAACTGATAGTGACAGCACGTGACAGCGGGGACCCACCCCTGAGCAGCAATGTTTCACTTAGCCTCTTTGTGCTGGACCAGAATGACAATGCACCCAAGATCCTATACCCCGCCCTACCCACTGATGGATCTACAGGTGTGGAGCTGGCACCCCGCTCAGCAGAGCCTGGCTACCTGGTGACCAAAGTGGTGGCTGTGGACAGAGACTCAGGCCAGAATGCCTGGCTGTCCTACCGCCTGCTCAAGGCCAGCGAGCCAGGGCTCTTCTCTGTGGGGCTGCATACAGGCGAGGTGCGCACAGCACGGGCCCTACAGGACAGAGATGCACTGAAGCAGAGCCTTCTAGTGGCCATCCAGGACCATGGCCAGCCCCCTCTCTCAGCAAGTGTCACGCTCACTGTGGCTGTGGCCGACAGTATTCCAGAAGTTCTGGCCGATCTGAGCAGCCTTGAACCCCCAGCTGGGCCTTACGACTCTGACCTCACTCTATATCTGGTGGTGGCGGTGGCAGTGGTCTCCTGTGTCTTCCTTGCCTTTGTCATGGTGCTGCTTGCACTTAGGCTGGGGCGCTGGCACAAGTCACGCCTGCTGCATGCTTCCGGAACTGTGCTGACAGACATGCCTGCCTCGAACTTCATTGGTGTGGACGGGGTGCAGGCTTTCCTGCAGACCTATTCCCATGAGGTCTCTCTCACCGCGGACTCCAGGAAGAGTCACCTGATCTTCCCCCAGCCCAACTATGCTGACATGCTCATCAGCCAGGAGACCTGTGAGAAAAACGATTCTTTATTAACATCCATAGATTTCCATGAATGTAAGGATGAAACCCCAAGTATTCAGGTGAGCTCAGACCTTCCTTTATTTCCATGAGGAATTATATTTCACGTGATATTTCTCTATTATTTTACAAAACAAGTGTTATGAAGTTAAAGAGGCAAAAACTAGTTCACCAGTTTACTTTAATGGTGATATTTTAATATTGAAAACATTGGTTATGCTAGCCTTTCTTTAGCAGAAGCCTATGGGTAAGATGGTTACCCATAAGTGGACTATCACCTTTTTGTAATTTCCACCTACTTTCCACTTGGTTTTCTTAACTTGTATATTGTATAAACGAAAACAAATTGTTGAGTCTTTCTTATTGTAATAGGTAAGCAAGAGTAAAACACACCTCAACCACCTTCTCAGTATTCTCTTTAGCATTCTGATTTATACAATGTTTTTGAAGACTTTTTCTAATGTGAAACTTTTCTGTTTTCTGACCTTGGTTACATGTACCTCACCTTGATGGTCCAGAAAATCTTGGTTGCTTCTTGACCTATTTAAAGTATAATCTTCTAGTAAAGTTAGGGTACTAGTGCAAGGTTAGGTTGATGCCTAAATAATGAAATATGTCTGCTGACCTTAACTAAGACAGACATGGTGTTTAATGTCAAATGAAAGGTCATTGACCAAAACCAATAAAATGTGTCAAAAAATTTTCAGGTGTTATAACTGACATTTGTGAAACAAGCAGTTATATGTTGTTTTCTTTTTTCTTTTCTTTTCTTTTTTTTTTTTTTTTTTGAGACAGAGTCTCACTATGTCACCCTAGGTAGAGTGCCGTGGTGTCACAGCTCACAGCAACCTCAAACTCTTAGGCTTAAGCGATTCTCTTGTCTCAGTCTCCCAAGTACCTGGGACTACAGGTGCCCACAACAACACCCAGCTATTTTTGTTGCAGTTGTCATTGTTGTTTAGCTGGCCCGGGCTAGGTTCGAACCTAGCCTTGGTGTATGTGGCTGGTGCCCTACTCACCGAGCTATGGGAGCTGCCCAGTTATGTGTTTTTAACATAGAATGTAATGTGTTGTTTTTAGTGGTATATCCATGTGAAATGTGTCTGTGGGCTCTTCGAGTGGGAGATTGGGGATATTGTGCATGCTGGCTTTATGAAACAACTGTCTCATCTACTCAAATCCTAGATCACCAACTTATTTTATTTACTGATTAGAAAATAACGCAATCTGAGATTAACTACTTCTGTATCTCAGATGATTATTATCTGGAAGGGGGTGACAGGAAGCTGAGGAGGAAAGGTTCCCTTGAAAACAGGATTTCCAGGCTCACCTGTGGAACATAATATGACGTCTCCATCTGTTATTTTTTTAATATTTTTTCTCTAGAGTAGTGTTATATTTAGTGGTATTTTGCATATAATTCATTGTCCAATAGTGTGGGAATACACTCCACTCCACACATTCTGTGTATTCATATGTATAATTACAGGCAGAAGAGGACAATTTTATGATACTTTGTGAGGAAAGGTACTCTGGCAGAAATATAGTTATAAAATACTTTTTTAATGCAATCCTCAAATTAAAGTTTATGAGATTTGGGGCAGCGCCTGTGGCTTAAGGAGTAGAATGCCGGTCCCATATACTAGAACTGGTGAGTTCAAACCCGGCCCTGGCCTAAAACTGCAACAACAACAAAAATTTATGAGATTCTTTAAAATATTTTTAAACAAAGGGGAGAAATAATAACTTAATTCAGTAAGCTATTGCAAGCCAACTTTCTAGGAATTATTTCCTTTCATCCAAAAGTGGTCATGAATGTAAAATAAGTGTAGCGGTAGGAACAAGTGTTGCAATGCAATAGATGTAGGTGATTTTGTTGAGGCGAAATACTACACCCCTGATAACTTCGAAGATTAATGTTATATTTTATAAAGAGGAAAATAATTGTGTAGTTGGAAGGAAAAGGATAGCCTATTTTTAGGCTACCCCATTTTCTTAATCTAATATTGTGTATGATTGCAGAAATGACAATCACATCATATTACCATAAAGTTATCACTGAACCTATTGGGGAAAGATATATATTTGAATATAAGTACAAATTGTGCTTTCCTAAAGACAAGTTTAGCATCAATGATGCTGTCTGGAAAACTTTTAAATAAATCAACTTACAAGTACCTAGAAACGGGGGGGGAAACAGTAGGAACGAGAAAAGAAAGATAGAGTTTATTTATTATTGCTAATGTATAATTACCGTACTCAGATGGTTTACTTAGGCCAACTCTGTGTTAAGTCCATCTTTGTGTAAGTAGTGTGTGTTCGAAGATTAGGGAATGATTATGTCAATACATAGATGTTTATGTATTAAATCCATATGATTTCCCGGAGAACCTAGAATAAAGGAATTTGTAAGAGTACAACTTTAAGCGTTATTAAATATACGAACATAGGAAAAAGGCATGGCTTTTCCAGTTAGGCACACAATGATGATTACCGCACTGGTTAGACTGAAGCAGAAGAGGCTGCAGTTTCCCAGCGTGGACTCTGGGCGCCGCTGTTGGCCAAAGTGGAGAACTGGGCGCTCGCGATCTCCTCGCGCAGACGCAGCGCTTTCTAGGGCAGCCCCATCTCAGACTCTCCAACCATAGTCTTTCCACCGCTTCCTCCCCCGAAATAGAAGACTCTTTTCCTGAACTGGAACTAGAACTTAAGTCGGTTCGGAGCTGTGGACATCTGCAATACAGAGATTGTGTCCAGGCTGGTGAGCAAGGTGAGGAGAGCAAGAGGGATGGGGAGCGGCGCTGGGGAGCGGGGCTGGGCTGAGAGGCGGCCAGTGCTCTTTCCCTTCCTGCTGTCTTTGTTCTGCCGGGCGCTCTCTGAGCAGATCCGCTACAGGATTCCCGAGGAAATGCCCAA
>CAUYPK010076122.1:0-14478 GCA_963574355.1 Loris lydekkerianus
TGCACACTAATACGTTCCTTTTGGAAGGATGTTTGGAGAATACTTAGAGATCTAAAAATAGACCTGCCATTTGATCCTATAATTCCTTGACTAAGCATATACCCAGAAGACCAAAAAATTACAATATAACAAAGACCAGAATGTTTATTGCAGCCCAATTCATAATTGCTAAATCATGGAAGAAGCCCAAGTGCCCATGACCCATGAATGGACTAGCAAATTGTGGTACATGTATACCATGGAATACTATGCAGCCTTCATGAAAGATGGAGACTTTACCTCTTTCATGCTTACATGGAGGGAGCTGGAACATGTTCTTCTTAGCAAAGTATCTCAAGAGTGGAAGAAAAAGTATCCAAAGTACTCAGTCCTACTATGAAGCTAATTTATAGCTTTTATATAAAGGCTATAACCCAACTATAGCACAAGAATATTGGTAAAGGGCCAAGGGAAGGGAAGGGAGGGGGGAAGTCAGGGTGGAGGGAGGGCAATGAGTGGGGCCATACCCACGGTGCATCTTAGAATGGGTAAAGGCAAAACCTACTAAATGCAGAATACAAATGTCTACATACAATAACTAAGAAAATGCCATGAAGGGTACGTTGAACAGTTTGATGAGAATATTTCAGATTGTATGTGAAACCAGCACATTGTACCCCTTGATTGCACAAATTACACACCTATGATTTAACAATAAAAAATAAATTAAAAAATATATATAATATTTGTGATTTTATACATTTTCAAGTATGTTAATTCATTAAAAAGGATCCTATAATCATAGTAATTGTTAGAAATTTAAAATTTTCTGTTCATTATGCTTAAAAAATACTGAAGGAAATATAATAGAGCTTTAGCTCTGTTTCTTTGTGAATATAGAAATACCAGTCTTTTTATAAGGGATATTTTTACTTTTATGTTTTTTCTAAACATTCTATAATGACCATTTATCACAGCACAGAACCTAAGAGCATGGGTCTGGAAGGCTTGGTGACAATCAAATATACCTGGGATCTCACCTCAACTCTAAAACTTGGGGAGAGTTTTTAGGCAAGTCACTTGATATCTCAAAACCTCAGTTTCTCATCTGAAAATAGGAACAATAAGATTGTTGCATGGGTTAAATAAGATAATGCGCATGAAGTACTTAGCACAGTGCCTGAAATATGAATATGCCTCAATAAATGTTAGCTATTATTGTTATGAAAAATGAAAGAAGAATTATTTTTATAAGAGAAGTTATAAAGAGACTATGGGAAGGATTAGCAATACTAAAGGGAGAGGAAGAAAGAGCAAACTACAGTCAAGATACTAAAATGAGTTTTAAAATTTTATATGAGAAGGAAGGAAGAGATGTGATGAATGGGATTTTCAGGAAGAACTATAAGACTTTTAAAAAGTCTTGTTTTACAGAGTGTAATATAATAAAATGTGAAGTAATTTCTTTCATCTTCTTCTCCTCCTCCCCCAAAATAAAACACCTTTTAGGTGTTCTGACACAAACTGTACCTTTATGGGAAGCCTTGGTAAAAGCTTCCAAAGATTAATCCACTCGGCAGAATTCATACCAACCAGTGCCTACTCAGTCAATCCTTACCCCTAGTCACACCATGTCAACCATGCCCAACTATGTTCAACCTCACATTTGGATTCAAAAGTAGGTTTTAGGCAGTCATTCTTACTTTCTTTCTTTGGGATGCCACACCATTCTCTTGCTCCTTTTCTCTCTCTTCTCCCCTATCCTCCCACTTTCTGTTCTCTGCTGTCTTCTGTCTTATTCATCTCTTACCTCTACTCTCTTCCCTCTAATATAAAATAAATTTATACTTTTATATACTAAAAGATAAAAAAGTGAGTTTTAGGTACGGGGTCTTTACAGGACTACTATTTATTAAGGAATGTTCTCTAGCTGATTTTCCCTTTATAGTCTTCTTCAGCAGTTTTCTCTTTGTTTAAATAGATGAACTAATTACAGACCAAAGGGCTATGTCATGAATAAGCCTGATCAATGTTTAATGTGCTGGATGAAATGCAACGTGTAATCAAATCAATTAAAAAACACAAGCTGGAGGATTACTCTGCATGCACTTCAAGGGAACAATCAATTGCTTAAAACAACTCGGATTTGTTTACAAGGAATAACTCTACATTATTTGTTGATTATAATGAAATCAGAAAAGCTCTGGAGGTTAAGGTATCAAAAAGGTCTTATTTTGCTTTTATTCTTGGAGTCAGTAAAGGTAGGTGAAGAACAAATAATAGAATTCAAAACTTTATTTAAGAAAAGACAAGGATGCTAGAACTAGGGAGTTTGAGACCAGGCTGAGCAAGAGCAAAACCCTATCTCTACTAAAAATAGAAAAAACTAACAGGCATTGTGGCAGGCACTTATCAACCCAGGTATTCAGGAGGCTGAGGCAGGAGGACCTCTTGAACCCAGAAGTTTGAGGTTGCTGTGGCATTCTACCCAGGGCAACAGGTGACACTCTGCCTCAAAAGAAAAAAAAAAAAAAAGAAAGAAAAGAAAAGATAGGTACCTTAATGCTTACAAACAGATAAGGAAAAAAAGAATCTAGCACATACACATCCCAGCTGGCCTGGATAATTCCAAATCATTATGACCCGTAGTAAATCTACTTAATCATGTCTGTCTTCTCTGTTTTCCTCCTTTTTCTCATGAAGTACATGTTAGTGTTAATAACTGTTACCAACTAAGGTTCCTCCTTGTTAAAACTTCTCTCCTTAATCTATTTATTTCCCTTGACATCAAGAGGGGGGCTATTAGTCTATTAAAACTAAAAAATAAGCAAATAGAAGTCAGCATAATTTGATAGTTTTACAGGAAGAGAAGAGGAGTTTTGAAAGCATCTGATATGTGGAAATACCTACTGGATATTTGTTCCCAACAAACATCCACAGTTTTACAGAAGGAGTGACAAGTTTGTACATCTAACATGGATCAATTCTCAATTTTTCCAAGTCCCTGTGTGGGGGATATGGAATTATTCAGAAGTTCTGTCTGAACAGAAGAAATAGAAACTACAAAGGATAATATTAGAAGTCACTTTCTTTCACATTGACTGTGAGATAATCAAAAGCTTATCTAAAAAAAAGGGGGGAGGGGATTCAAGTAAATAAATGAGAAGAAGCAAGGGCTTCAAATGGAGAGAAGTATTCCCCTGGGTGTTCCACAATGTCTCTGTCCCTGGTTGTTCTTTCCAGAACTTAATTAATCCTTGGATTTGAGAAAATCTAAGCATTTCTAATTAATTCTCCTTTTTGATTAAGTTAGTTCAGGTGGATCTTTGTTACTTGCCAACAAAAATTTCTAATTAACATTGGCAGACTTGGGCGGCTCCTGTGGCTCAAAGGAGTAGGGCGCTGGTCCCATATGCTGATGGTGATAGGTTCAAACCCAGCCCTGGCAAACAAACAAACAAACATTGGCAGACTTTGTGGCCAGCACTTTAAATATATTACCTCCTGATTTCCCTTTGAATACTTAATTCAAGTTTACCTTATCTTCTGGGAAGCCATCTTTCACCCAGCTGGTTTAGTTCAGTGTCCTTCTATTAGGTAATCAGTGCAAAATATTACTAGAGTAAGCAAATAAAACTAGAAGACACACAATTAAATTTGAATTTCATATAAACAATAATTATTCAGATAAACACATCCTTTTTTCAGTATAAGTGTGTTCTCTATCATGTTTGGGAAATATTTTTTCTAAAAATTATTTGTTTTTATCTGAAATTCAAATTAACTAGGCGTACTATATTTATAAAAATACAGTATTTATGAAAACTTTTTGTTATATAGAACTGTGGTCTTTGTTTATTCAAATAGCATAATGCTGGGTCCATAATGAGAGATGTGTGAACTGTATTTATATTCTTTAATCTAAATGGAAACATTGAAAGGTAGATATTGCTGCCTTCATTTTACTGTGGAAAGTAAAGCTCAAAGAGGTTTATAACGACAGTAAGTCATGTCTAGGGAAAAGAAAACCTCATGTGCTGCAAAATCTTAGAAAATGCCTTTCTAGTTTGTTAAAAATAATCATGTCACTTATTTAAAGACCAATTTCAACTGCTAACCACCAGTGTGGTCAAGGATTATACTATAAAGCAGGAAAGCCGAGCTGCATAACAAAATCTAGATCCATGGTTCTCAAACTTTGGAGCGTATCCAAAAGTCACTTGGAAGGTTTGTTAAACCAAGCATTGCTGGGCTCTATCCTCAGAATTTCAGATTTAGTAGGTTTAAAGCAGGAGAAAGGACACAGATTTCTAACTAGTTCCTAACTGATCTTACTTAGTAATGCTATCCTGGGGCCACACTCTGAAAACTCCGGTTGTAAAAGGTCACTCTCCTTCATTGATGTATGGTTCATTCCAAAATAAACAGAAGTACTCAATCTTATGTACACCCAATGGAGTGTGACAAAAGAGCCCTGACTCTGAACCCTATCCCTTCAATTTGCAGCCTTTTATTATTTGGAATAAAGTCTCTAAGGGAACTTGGACCAGGAGACCACAGCTGCCACACGGTGTGCACATGCAAGTCATTTCCAGCACTTATTTTATATCTGGGACTCTTTTCCTGAATCAGGTCCTTTAGCAAAAACCAACTGATAGCCACTTCAATCTACATTTTAAAAATAGGGTTTTTGCTCTCATCTCTAATTTTTGGTGAGAGTAACTTGAGTTTATGATCCATAGAAGTCATCTCCTACAGAGAATGTACCATTTGTCTCTCTCCATTTGCCACTTCATTTCCCTTATATTAAATGCTTGCAGGATTCTCTGCAGCTGTCATCTGGGAAACATCATAGCTTTCTACAACAGGGGAAGAAATTGCTATTTCAGCATCAGTGATTGGTCTTTCGGCACTTTCCTGGAAAAACAAACAGGCTAGTAACAGATCTCAAGGCAGGCGACTGAATGGGCTTAATGTAGAAAAGAGCCATTGAATGGAAATGTTTGAAGCAAAAGGATTATAGAACTGGAGATTACTTAGCCCAGTCCAAGTTGTCCAATACTCTGTCCACAGAGAAAACTGCCTATTAACCACTATGAGCTGAGGTGCTAGCTAGCATCGACCACCTGGATTACTGAAGTAACTTCCTAGCTGGTTTTCCCAAGGCCAGGCTAACTAGCCCCTCTCCATTTCAGCCAGACACACAAAACAAGGTTCAAATTTCTAAAGAAACTCTTTTATCATTTTGTTTCCTCTCAAAATTCTTGTTACTTAACATATATAAAATAAAAACTGTGTTTGATCTATAACTGTATTTCCAGCATCTGGTACACCAGGTGTCATTTAAGAAAGAATGAACATCATCATATGACTTTTCAATCTGAATGTTGTTCTGATACCTCTCCAATGCTGCTCCAATCATGCAACTTGCCTTATATTCCATGTAGTTTTCTGTCTCCTGAATGTCTAACCCAAACCAGCCTCCTTGAAGGGCAAACTCACACTCCACAATCTCATGAAATGCTTTCTAGTCACTCAATTCTTCTTTGTTTATAACAACATATAAATGCACAGTAGATTCTCATAAAACAAAAACACAACCATCAACAACCCCTCCCCCATATATTGATTTGGTACCCCATAGAGCCCAAAATAATGAGTACTATATATTAAAAAATACATTTTAAAAGATTATACTTGAGGCTGGGCGCGGTTGATCATGCCTGTAACCCTAGCACTCTGGGAGGCTGAGGTGGGTGAATTGCTTGGCTCAGGTGTTCGAGACCAGCCTGAGCAAGAGTAAGAACCCATCTCTACTAAAAATAGAAAAACTAGCCTGGTCTTGTGACAGGCACCTGTAGTCCCAGCTACTTGGGAGGCTGAGGCAAGAGGATTGCTTGAGCCTAGTAGTTTGAGGTTGTTGTGAGCAATGATGCCATAGCACTCTCCCCAGGATGACAGAGTGAGGCTGTCTCAAAAATTAAAAAAATGTTGAATTTGATTTCTATTTTCCTCTATTCAGATCTACTCCAATCCCAGAAATGGATATTGATCAAGGCATATGGAATACATAGTTATACATTTTTCTCTTTCTAATTCAATTTGAATTTATTGTATCAATGGACACTTTAGTGAAAAGTTGAGAACCACAGGGAGAATGGCGTGATTTTTGATTTATGACTTCAGAGGATAAATCATAACTCATTCAGTTTTATAATTTTAGTGCCTTGGATTTGCCTGGCACCAAATGTATTTTTAATAATAAATAAGCAAATGGATTTTAGAAGTGGGGAAGTTAGTCTATGACAACTTTTCTGCTGGTATCTACACCTTTTCTTCATCCTTTCCAGTACCTTGTCCCATGCTGTCGTCTCATGTCATCTCAGTCTTCCTGCTATAAAGAAAATTAATTCTAATTGAATCATCTTAAGTAGCAGGCTATTCTTCACAGACATTTTAGGAATGAAAAAAGAAAGACCTCTAGTGAGGGGGAAAGGTGTAAATAATGACAATTGATCACCAATGTAACTTCCCAAATATTAGTTGAGAGATATAACATGTAATATATACACCCATATATTCAACTAGCTTTTATGAAAAATCTCCCAGATAGTGCCAGGCACTGAGAACACAGTGGTGAATGAGAAAGATATAGGTCCTTGACCTAGAGAACGGGGAGGAGCTTTACAAAAGGGATTTCAAGTCTTTGTTTATTATTTTTAAGATTATTTTAATTTTACAGCTCAATTTCCTTAGAAACAGAATTGAATCATGAGTAAGAATTCAAGTATACCATGCATCAAACTGTATGGAATCTTGCTCTGAATTTTAAACAGTTCTTCACTGACCATGAGTATATAAGAGGTGTGCCTAATGCCTCACCTCTCACCCCCTCTGAGAAGTGTAGAGTATTACATAAGCCATTTGACACGCTATATGCTTATACTTAACATAGGGCAAATATATATTAATTGTTGATAAGTAATTTTAGCAGTTTCTGAGCTGTATAAAATAGTTAGAAGAAAAATTTTCAGCATCTTTAAAGGTTAAGTCTGAAAGTTGTAAATATCAAATCTCCTGGCAAGTAAATTTATTGGTTATTATAGGAAAATAATTTTCAGTATTAGAACAGTTCAGTAATAAATTAGATACTTATATTATTTAATTAATTTCTTTCCTTATTTACTAGAGTATAAGCTCTAGAAGAGAAGAAATCTTTTCTCTAATTTTCTTTTTTATCACTAGTGGCTAGTGCAGTTTCTCATATAACAAGGTACAACTATCCATCAAGTTTTCCTTATTCCTTTATTATTCTCACTGTCAACATCTAATCCATCATCAAGATTAGTTATTTATAACTCTAATATATATCCTAATCCACCATCTCTTACCATTTCTACTACTACAACCCTGTCAAGCCACCACCACTTCTACCCAAACCTTTGGGCTCATGGAGTTTAGTCCTATTCTCCACAATAGATTCTTTACAAAGAAGCCAGAGTTCTTAATTTTTTAATTTAAATCATATGGTGTCACTCATCCCTTAATCAAGCCCTCCAAGTTCTTCCTACATAATTGAAAATAAAATCCAACCCCTTCCTTGCCTTACAAAGTCCCAGCTCCCTTTTATTCCTGGGCCCTTGCCTTCTACCACTGTGGTCCTCACCCTTTCACTCTAGCCTCACTGGCTAGTATATCCCTAGGACATACCAAACTCAATCCTGCTTTAGTGGAATTGAACTTACTGTTCCTCCAGCTCTGAAGTATTTTTCTTCATCTTTCTGGCTAGCTCCTTTTTGTCATTAAGATCTTGCCTTAAATGCCACCTCCTCAGAGAGCCCTAACTTAATCTAAAGTAGCTGCCAGGCAATCATCACTCTATCACTCTAAGTAATTCCCTGCATACAAATTATTACTTAGTGATATTTTGTGTATTTGTTTGCTTTTTGCCCCATAAAAAAAGTAAGTTCTTTAGAGTAGGAATTTTATCTGTCTTGCCAACCATTTTATTTTTTGTTCCTAGGATAGTCCTGAGCCTATAGCAAGTGTTAAATAAATAATTAAATAAAAAATAAATTATTGAATGAAGGAATGAGTGAAAGCATAATAGTTCTACCTGGTTTGGATTGAGCTTATCAGTAAGAAAGTATATACAATCTTGCTGTCCAAATTAGAATCCTGATAGCTCTAGCTCAAGGATCTTCTTAAATTTAAACCCTTAATTATTAGAATTATTTAGTACTGGCAAAGGTTGTGAGCAATTCCCTATACAGCAGATAATGCTAAATTGCCTGGAGGTACTAATTTTCAAGAGTAGATGATTAACGATGTTGTTTGACCTTTCCGGAGCTACATAATGAGCCATTATTGTTCATGTTGTTTTATAATACCCATACTCCTCCTCTCTTCCTAGGCTATCTTATATTTAATCAAATAAATTCAAGTTAATTTTGTGATGAAAACTTAGGAAACCTTTTGAGATTACCAGTGACATTTTTTGATTTCATAAAACGGAGCTGGAACTTCCTGCTTTAAGGTTGAACTGGTATTTGCAAATCCTATGCTTAGTCCCTCATACTTATTCTCAGATTTGTAGGTAGAAACTAGATGCCTGGGGATGAAAGATTAAGAACACCAAGACACCTCTGCTCACAAATATCTTTCTGCTTTCCAGTAGTATGTTTTCATTTAGTTCATTTGCTATTTATAACACAAAGAAACCCACTGGTGTCAGTCATTCACACTTTATGAATAACCTTATAACTATCCACAGAGGCTGTGAAGCTTCATTTTGGAGCATAGTAGAGTAGAAGAGTCTCTGAGGGAAATTTCAAGAAAGAACTTATTTGAGTAGCCATAGGCATGGGGGTGGCAGGGGAGAGAAGTTTACAAAAGATAAAGGAGATCAGAGGAGATTTTTGCTAAAACAAACAAACAAACAAAACAACTGAGAGGTTTAGATAAGTGAAGCAAATTATGCAAGCTCACATGGCAGATTAGAGAAATAAAAATTATGCATGAGTCTTATGGCTTCCAGTCTCATTCCTTTGCCATTTATCATGCCCATTTATGCTATCACTAGTCATCCTGTTACATTTGTCTGGGAAATCCCTAATTCTGCTTGGACCCTCTACCTTTGCTCTTCTAGAGCAGTTGGCCACTGAAGTTACTGGAGAAAATCCTCAAATGGAGGGAGTTGCTGTAAATTCATGATTTCCAAAATTTAATACTTCCCTGCAACCTGCTCACCTTGCAATCCCTTCTTCTGTAAGGATAATCTCCAAAGCCTTCTTTTTCTGCAGCACTTTAAGCACATATATTTGCCTCATACATGCATTTCCAAGAAAAAAATGAAGCCATCTGATGAGAAGTCCTTCAATTGCTTATGCCAGATTTACATATCACCATGTGCAACCCATGCCCTCCTTGCTCTTCCTGCTACAATGGAGCAAGTCTTCCTTCTGATGCCCAAACCCCATCAATGTACATCTTTTTAAAGGTCTCACTTATTCATTTAATCCATCTCTATATTGCTGTCTTTATTTAAGTGACTCTCTGAATATAAAGGTATGTTCTCTTATCTCCTATCCTATACAAAACTGTCTATTAACCAGGCATCTCCCCTTGACAACTGTTCTATTTCCTTTCTCTGGACAAATTAAGCTTATCAGAAGAGCTGTGTACACACACTTTCTCCACGTCTTTCCTCTCTATCGCTCTCTATCCCATTCTAACCTGAGTTTCCTCACAATGCCCTTAAGAAAAACAGAAAATGTTCCAATTGCCAGCAACTTAGATTTTCCCCAACCTAATATACAAACCCAAGTTTGTTGACCACCCAAGAGACTGTTACAAACTGGTCGACATAGGCAGGTGGTTAACATAAGGAACTAGATCTACTGTACTGATACATACATGTGGTGCATGTCTACTCTGTGAAAATTAGGTCAATTTAAGGAGATGGTCAATGTAGGAGGTGCTCAACTATAGAGGTTCTACTATAATTTCTTTATTTCTTATCTTGATGATCTCACCACAATATGAAGCCCAGCTGCTTGCTCACTTTCTCTTTAAAACACTCTTCTCCTGTCTTCTGTGACTGTGCACTTTCCTTCTTTCCTTCCTACTATTCTTCTCAGTCTGTTTTTTACATTCATTTTAGTTCTTCTCTAACCAGTTAGTCTTCATACTTAAAAAAACTGGGAAAAAAATCATTGTGCTCCATTTTGTTTGCATTAAGTTTTTAACTGCTTTTTATCATAAACTTAAATAGGAGCAAGTGATATTCCCTACTGTGAATTGTGAAATTTTGTTTTTTCACTATAACATCACTATTTCAAATGTATTCAGTGGAATGTAAATATATACTGATTTGAATTTCATGCTTATGATTTAAAAGCACCCAAATAGTCCTAAACAAAGAGAACAAGTTGAGAGGAATCACATTACTGTAAATTATGGTACAAGACTATAGTAATAAAAAGAGCATAAAAGGCACACAGATTAATGGAACAGAATAGAGAACTCAGAAATAAAACCACATACCTACAACCAACTGATCTTTAACAAAGCAGACAAAAGCATACACGGGGAAAAGGACAACTTATTCAATAAATAGTGCTGGGAAAACTGGATATTCATATGAAGAAAAATAAAGCTTCATCCCTCTCTCTTACAATAGAAAAAAATTAATGCAAGATGGATTATAGACTTAAATGTGAGACCTGAAACCATAAGAATTCTAGAAGAAAACAGGAAACCTAGGAAAAACTCCTTTGAATATTGGTGTGGGCAAAGAATTTATGACTAAAACCCCAAAAGCAAATGCAACAGAAATAAAATAAACTAATGGGATAATTAAACTACAAAAGCTATTGAACAGCAAAAGAAATAATGGAGTAAACAGACAATCTATAGATGGGAGAAAATATTTACAAAGTGTATATCCAACAAGGGACTATCAACCAGAACCTACAAGGAACTCAAACAATCAGCAAGAAAAAATTAAACAACTCCACTAAAAAGTGGACAAATAACATGAGAAGACATTTTTCAAAAGAGAGAACACAAATGGCCAACGAACCTATGAAAAAATCATCAGGGAAATGCAAATAAAAACTACAATTAGATATTGTCTGACCCCTGTCAGAATGTCTGTTACTAAAAAGCAAAAAATATATATCTTGTGAGGATATGATAAAAAGGCAATGACACCCAAACTTTTACGTTTATCACAGCACAATTCACAATTACAAAGATAGGGAATCAATCTAAGTTCCCCTTAACAAAAAAATGGATAAAGGAAATCTGTGTGAGGTGTGGGTGTATCATATTAGTTTTATTATTATTTTTTTTTTTTTGAGAGAGAAAGAATTCTACTTCTTTGCCCTTACTAGAGTACAGTGGCATCACAGCTCACAGCATCCTCAAACTCTTGGGCTCAAGGGATTCTCTTGCCTCAGAATCCCAAGTAGCTGTGACTATAGGCAGCTGCCACAATGTCTGGCTATTTTTTAGAGACTGGGTCTCACTCTTGCTCAGGCTGGTCTTGAATTTTTGAGCTCAAGAAATCACTCTGCTCAGCCTCCCAGAATACTGAGATTATAGGCAAGAGTCACAACACCCGGCCTGTATTGTATTTTTTAATATACATGTATATATACTCATTGACTTTAAACACACGTGCACACACACATCATGGAATACTATGCAGCCATAAAAAGAATAAAATAATGTCTTTTATAGCAACATGGAGGGAACTGGAGTACATTAGCCTAAGTCAGGAATAGAAAGCCAAAAACCACTTTCTCACTTATAAGTAGTAGTTAAGCTATATGTATGTATGATTAGATAGAGTGATATAATGGACATTAGAACTCAGAAGAGGGAGAGGGGGAAGGGGCAAGGAATGAAAAACTAGCTATTAGTTACAAAGTACACTGTTCAGGTGATGGATGTACTAAAAGTTTGGACTTCATCATTACATAACTCATTGATTTGTATCCTGTAAATCTATTGAAGTAAAAACAAAATAGAAAATAGATATGAATGAACAGGATCTTTTCAAATCACTAACAATTTTACATTGTTACTTTTCTTCCTTGAACTTATATTTCCATTTTGCATCTCCTAGGAAGTTTTTTCCTAATGGATTTTTAGTTAGGACATCTTATATTAATCACCCCAGTATACATAAAACAAAAAGGGATATAACAGTATAAAGTCTATGGCTTTTCACCCAAATTTCCTGTGACCGTAATACTCTAAATATTAAAAAAAAAAATGCTTCTGGATTGAGTTATCATAATGATTATTAGTGGTACACAATTGATCAAAATCACCAAAATATGAAGTTCAACCTATAAATCTAAAACCATGAAAATGCAATTGTATCAAGGATACTTTTCTGAACGTGGCAAGTAGAATTTTTTTAAAAGTAGCTTACTTCCATGAATGCATATGAATTAAGGTTAGAATAAGATAAGACTCAGAATTTCCTTTTTTTCATTCTACAGATATGAATGCTCAGAAATCTTATTCACAGCAAAGTAGATGAGAATGAGGAGGAAACTTTGAATTCTTTCCAAATTATATTCTCCAAATTCTGTGACCTGAAATTAAAAGTATTTTAGCAATCTATCATCTAACAATTTTTTCATTTTTTTTTTTAAAACAAACAATCAGAAACCACATGATTTCAAAAAATGATTAATTGCCTAACCGTTAGAGTCCTTGGCTTTCTCATCCTGGCAAGAACATTTCAGATTATCTCATTATATCTGGGGCAACAAGTAGAATTTGGGATGGGTGAGATGTGTATATTGCTTTTGAAAAAAAAGAGAATAGCTATTATAAATGAAAAAGTAGGAAAGAAGAACTACAATAAAGCTGTATAATTCTTCTTGGGCAGGTCAAACTGAAGATCTGAAAATTAAGTCCCATTAATCTATCTCTGTGTTCCTAGGAGTACACACTATTCAATTCAAAACTTCTAATTTACATCAGAAAGTTTGGAATAACTCAATCCTAGGTTGTCTTTTCTTTCTATTTTACTCTTTTTAAAGATAATCTCTTAATTCTCTTTGTTTTACAGATTCCCAGTGACATGCCCAGCCAGATCTCTTAGAGTTCCAAATGTGTGAGTTTCAGTGCCAATTTGATATTTCCATGTGAAATCCCCATTTGACTTCCTCAGAGGTAGGAATCTTAATGTTGTCCAAAATGGAACTATTCAACTTCTAACTTGTTTCTCTATACAAATCTTTAAGAAATGTCATGCTTCATAGCTCAAAGTCATTCTTTGATAATTCCAATTGACAGTGAACTCTATAAAAACAGCATATTACATACATGACACCTGATGGGGGTCCAGGACAGAGAATGCATAACTGATTTATTTGAAGGATTACCATTTCCCCTCATATTCTACTCTAATTAGTCATTAAGGATTATCAGGTTTACCCTTAAGGACAGTACATTTCAAAACCTGCCAAGTTTTCTTTCTGTCAGCATTTCAGTCCAACCTACCTTCATTTGTCACCTAATTTATTACAGTAGCTGTTTAAAGCACTCTACCTGCAGACAGTGTTATCAGCAAAGCCAGCCTTCTTCAGCAATCCAGGTGATTTTTTATAGATAGCAATTTAGTTCAGTCATTTTCCCCATTGAAAAATTCAATGTTTCATCTTGCTTTTAAAAGGATAAAGAATAAACTACTCATGATGGCACCCAGGCTCTCTCTGCCCGATTTTTCACAGCTGCATCTCCACACGCATCAGGACCAGGCTGACTTCTCTCACAGCTTTGGTCCCAGGACCTCTTCCTCACTCAGCCTCAGGCCTTTAGACATTTTCTTTCTGCCTAGAGACTCCCCCATCCCTTTTCACATGGCTAACACTTATATCTCAACTTAAATATCCTCTCTCTACAAGGCTTTCCTTGGATATCCTAGATGAGATTAAGCCATACTATTAAACCTTTCACAGCACTGAGTGCTTTCCATTCATAGCACTCATTCCAACTTGAAATTTATGTCAATTACTATGTTAGGCTGAGAGGTCCATAGAGATCCTGTGTTTCTTGCTCCCTTCTTTCTTTCCAGCTCCAAATTCCTCAGAGGTAGGGAAGGGAACACTTCTACACTGCTGATGGGAATGCAAGCTAAGACAGCCTTTTTGTAAAGACTTTGGAGAATACTCAAGGAACTAAAAGTGGACCTACTATTTGATCCTGCAATTCCTCTGTTAGGTATATACCCAGATGATCAAAATAATTTTAAAACAAGGACATTTGCACCACAATGTTTATTGCAGCCCAATTCATAATTGCCAAGTCATGAAAGCAGCCCAAATGCCCATCGACCCATGAATAGATTAACAAATTGTGGTATATGTATACTGTAGAATACTATGCAGCCATAAAAAACATGGAGACTTCACATCTTTTATGTTTACCTGGATGGAGCTGGAACATATTCTTCTTAGTAAAGTATCTCAAGAA
>CAUYPK010076124.1:0-14448 GCA_963574355.1 Loris lydekkerianus
AATAGCTGAAAATGTTAACAAATGGAAAAACATACCATGCTCATGGCTGGGAAGAATCAACATTGTTAAAATGTCCATACTACCCAAAGCAATATATAATTTCAACGCAATCTCTATTAAAGCTCCATTGTCATACTTTACAGAACTTGAAAAAACAATACTTCATTTTATATGGAATCAGAAAAAACCCTGAATAGCCAAGACACTACTCAAAAATAAAAATAAAGCAGGAGGAATCATGCTACCGGACCTCAGACTATACTACAAATTGATAGTGATCAAAACAGCATGGTATTGGCACAAAAGCAGAGAAGTAGATGTCTGGAACATAATAGAGAACCAAGGGATTAACCCAGCTACTTACCATTATTTGATCTTTGACAAGCCAATTAAAAACATTCAGTGGGGAAAAGATTCCCTATTTAACAAATGGTGCTGGGTGAACTGGCTGGCAACCTGCAGAAGACTGAAACTGGACCCAAACCTTTCACCAATAACCAAGATAGTATCTCACTGGATTAAAGTTTTAAACTTAAGACATGAAACTATAAAAATACTAGAGGAGATGCTGCCATTACTTTAAACACTTCAGAATTAGTCCATAAGAATTGGCTTTACAACCTAAACAACTTAGAATTTAAAAAGTGAAGCATGCTCCTTAACTTACAATGGGGTTACATCCTGACAAACACATAGTAACTTGAAAATATCATAAATAAAAAATGCATTTAATATAACTAATCTACTGAACATCGTAGCTTACCCTGGCCTATCTTAAACGTGTATAGAAACTTATATTAGCCTATAGATGGCCAAAATTATCAAATGCAAAGCCTATTTTATAGTAACATGTTGAATATCTCTTGTAATTTGTTGAAGACTATTCTGAAAATAAAAAACAGAATACATGCCTGGATACTCATAGCGTGGTTTTTACTGAATGCATATCTGTAAAGTTGAAAATTCTTAAGATCAAACCATTTTAAGTCAGAGACTGTATTCATTCAGCATCTGCTGAATAGTATATTACAGTAAGATAGTGTATAAGATGTCCAAA
Organism: Loris lydekkerianus; assembly: GCA_963574355.1. Lineage (NCBI taxonomy): Eukaryota > Metazoa > Chordata > Mammalia > Primates > Lorisidae > Loris > Loris lydekkerianus. The sequence continues at coordinate 1,058 of CAUYPK010076124.1, forward strand.
TGTGAGAAAGAAATAGTTTTTAATCCTTAATTAGCTTACAGAATAGGGATAATGGACACATACCACCAAAATTATCTGCAGTGGAAGAGATAAGTTTAGGTAAAAATATTTTTTAAAGTAACTCAAAGTTATCCATTGAATAGGAAGATGTCAAGCTTAACATATACTTTGTTCTTAAAATGCAAGGTATGACTATAGTATTTGTGCTTTTGTATGTCTGAAAATAATTTTTTAAATGTTCACTGGTGTGCTGTCTAAACAAAAAGTCTAATTTGCATAGATAGCCTTTGCATATTTGTATTAAAATATATTATAATTTTGAATACATGAATAGTGGCTAAAACATAAAACAAAAGAACAGTCATTACTCTATTACTACTTGAAACGTTTTCTGTATAGTCAACTTTATTGCTCTTAAAATTGTCTTCACTAAATCACAAGCTTGAAGGGTTTTTAAGATTTAAATTATTTGTGGAATCATTGAATACTACAAATATAGATAGTATACATGTATACACACACGTACTTGAAAGAGACAGACAGAGATACCAAAAAAATGAATGGCATCAAGGACTTTTCAAAGTACTCATTGATTTGCTGTGTTCCAGATAGATTAAAATTAATCATGCAAAATAACTATTTCTGGCCTCCGTGTATAGTGTTAAGTAGAATTTGTTTACTTTGTCTGTTCCAAAGAGCCTATTTTACGCAATGGTATTTCTAAAAGTTAATTTAAACTCCATTGCAAAATAAAAGTGTATGAGAAATGAAAAAGGCATATGCTGAGGTACGAAAAACAATGTCATGACTTGAAGAAGAAAAAAAAGCGGAGTATAATGAGATGCCATGTTCCACTGCAACATCCATATTTCATGTATTTAAATTTTGTGTTTGTCTTTGACTGTATAAGTAAAGTATATCCTTAAAAAAAAAAATTGGAAGAAAAATTGCTGTTAAGGGCCTAACATATCTAAATATCCTTCCAGATATTTTATAAGGAAAAGGCCAACATTCCAATACAAATAGATAATGGAGATGTCATAAACAGAAACTTTGTGGTTAATTCAAGAATAAAATACAGGGGCTTATGCCTTGCTAATCATGAGGGAAATGAAGATGAAAACATGAGACCACATTTTTATTGTCATGGTTCATATATGTCTGATAATATTCAATATTGTTAATGTCTGATAAAATCATCAGTCTTATTTTCTAACAGCAGGAGGGTGAATTCTCAGACAGACACAGCTCAGCTAAACTTTCACTTGCTTGAGCGTGGGAAGGGGTTTATAAATCTCTAGAATTCTCACCTGTTTTCCTATCCTTTCAAGCATCAAGTCTGCTAACAGCAGTACATGAGTGGTGATGTGTCCCCATTCAAATGTTTAGTTACATGATACATCTCAGGAAACTTGAAGCCTGCTTTTGGAGTCTAAAGAAGTTCCATTTACTTTATTATTTAAATTTCAATTATTTTAGTACTTCTGTTTATGCAAAATCTCTGATCCTAGGTAATTCCCTCTATATTCAAAAGAAAGTTTGGACCCACCTACTAGGTAGAAGTGGAAGGATGTAATTGCTTGCTTTTCCTTCATTCATGACTTTACTATTTGAGTTATTAGAACAAGTTGCTATTAAAATAAAACTGAATAAGCTGTGATTAAGAAATGTGATTAGTGTAAATTCTACTAATCGTAATTTAAGTTATGCAACTTCCGTGATTAAAATTGCCATGATGCAGGCAAGGTAATACTTCGCTTTCTGTTATTATTACAAAAACACAAAGGCAAGAATAAGCCTTTATATTTTTTTGCTTTAAGATTTAAAGTTTTGGTAAATATTAGATGTGGATAATCTTCTGCTATTAATGTATGACAATAAGTCATTTATGGAATTTTATTACCAGAACTTGTAATTAGTAGTAAAGATACCACATTTTCTTTCATCACTTCTCTTTTCCTTACAGAAAACAAACTTTAGAGGTTATAAAAAAAAAAAAACCCAGACTAATTAATAAAGTTGATATATAGTGCTTTAGATAATTGCTCTTCAACTCTCCAAAAATCTTCTCCTTTCATTTTTTTTTTTATAAATCTTTTGATTAAATCTAGGAGAAAATCTCATTGGGTGTATTTATGACTCATAGTCCTAACGGCTAATAGCAACTCAGTAACTGGTTACAGCTAAATCCCCAAACTCGTGAATTCAAGTTCAAGACCCAGAATTCCTATAAAAGTTCATGTAAAATTTATGTAAAATAAAAATATATGCAAACACAATACGCTCCTCTTAGTTATACCATCTGACAGGAAGTAGTTGTTGTTAAGAGAAAATGGAAAGGAGAAAACTTACGTGTCATAGACACTTAAATATTTGTCAATTTGAAATAGGAGTTGACATCTAATTAATTTTCCTTAGGGCTACTAATAATTTAAGTAAAAACATTTTTAATGAGGCTTTTCAAAAATATACCATAACGTCCTACACCTTATTAAATGAGTTTAATTCAGAGTGATACAGATACCACATTATTTACTTAAAATATAAATTTCAATTCTCACAACATTTGATCCCCCTCTTTGTTAAACAAGCAAGGGCAGAAGGGGTTTAAAGAGATATATTAAGTTTGGAACAGTATTTAAAGTATTTACTTATGAAGAAAGCATCATTAGCTATTGCACAGTTGCCCCATTATTCATCACATCCCGACGTAAAACACAGGGATCTAAAAGGTCCAGATCTTTTAGAATTCAGGAGAGATACTCAAGTCTTTTTACTAAGGTCTTATATGTTGCATGATAGCAGAAGACTTTGCCCTGCCACAGTCAGGAACTGAGGTCCAATATTTGTGGTTGCAGGGGTGGTCCTCTACCCCAGCATCATACCAAATCGGATTGTGCCAACACTTAGCTATAGCTGGTCCCCATGGAGTTTTTCAACAGGACACACTTCTCTTTACAAAGTCACCTTGCTACCAATTATCCTTGGGATAAGTTAATACTTCTCTGCGGTGCAAATAAGAACTACGTAGGTATTAGCAACACTTAGAAATGGCAAGTAACTGATTTTACCAGTGCAGAGAGTCTTCCATTACTAGAGATCTCAGACAAATCACCCATGAATAAAATGGATCTTTGATTGTTTACTCTGTCTCGTACCACATTTTATATTCAGGTGTCTTTTCCCAGCTCTGATAATCATCTAATGCCTCACACAGATATACTTGCATAAAGATTTTCCCACAGTGCAGAATGACATCCACGGAAAACTCATTTCCATCTTTCAAAATAAGGTACCCGTTACTTTTGTATTATTCTTCAAGAAATAGTTATGTGCCAGACACTTTGCTAAACAATAGGGAGATAAAACTAAGTAAGTCAAGAACTCTTCCTTCAAAGAGCATAAAGGTTATTTTGGAGAGAACCATATACACTTATGGAACATCAGTGTTAAGCAATCTGGTGAGGAGACTGGAATAACTTACATTAATGTATAAAAATATCAGGTACGCTAGGCTTTTTTTTTTTTTTTTTTTTTTTTTAAGGCCAGGGCTGGGTTTGAACCCACTACCTCTGGTATATGGGGCCGGCGTCCTAATCCCTGAGTCACAGGTGCTGCCCTAAGCTCCTAGTTCCTCAGTAGAAACATTTGTTTTCTTTTCTTTCCTTCTTTTCTTTTCTTTTCTTTCTTTCTTTTTCTTTTTTCTTTTTGCAGTTTTTGGCCAGGGCTGGTTTTGAACCTGCCACTTCTGGCATAAGGGGCCAGCACCCTACTCCTTTAAGCCCCACTACCCCCACCCCGAGGTATGCTAGGCTTAAGTTACTGAGGTTATTTACAGTTTGACAAAGCCTGTTATTCAAATTCATTTTTATTAGAAAAAAATATATAAACTTTTAAAATTATTTTAAAATACTACAATGTACTTCAATAACTTTTTTAAAAAAACATTTTCTAACCCCCTAACCTTATGTTAGTGTAAGTAAGACTTGAAGACCAATTTATCAGGTATACAAAAATAAATACCCAAAACAAAGGGCAAGAAGCAAGGTGTGCCTTTGATGGTATTTTGAGTTAATGGACAGGAATTCATACCCGTAAAGTATTGAGGCCAACAGTAGCCTTGTTGCAATGATTACCAATGATGTAACTTACAGTATAAAATAATATCTTCTTCAATGGAGATTCCTAGAATAATCATCACACAGATGTTACTCAAATAACCTTCTCTTGATTCAAACCAGAAAAGGATCATATGAATAATCATATTTATTTTTTGAACTTCCATTCTACATTCTTCTCTCCATTCAAACATTCAATCTGATAACTCAAGCTATATGAGGAAAAAAAGATCCCCACTCAACTTTCCGTAACAGTTACATGGTACTTTTAAGGAAACTTGATTGTTTGGGGAGAGGATGGTCTGTGCAGTTCCACTTACTTTACTATGTAAATTCTAGTGACTTTACTGCCTCAGACCTCCAGGAAGCCCTACCTACTTCTTCACCTAGTTCTGAGAGTCTCTGGGGTCAGCCAGTTTCCTGCAGAATATTGTTTTGTCTCCTGGGCTTGCCATCTCTTCCACAAAGCCACTCCAGCTGCATTTGGGTTTTTCAGTGTTATACTTGGGCATTGCCAGTGACACATTAGAGAAGTTCTCACGGTGTCAGGATGGTGCAGCTTTCCACACCAAAATAGGGGAAACTCTCGGTAACCAACAGCCTGGACACAGTTTATTGCTTAGAGACCAGTGATGACCTTCTGGGTCCATAGCCTCTCAAGATCCCAATGATGATGTTAGGAATCAAATATCATGCTATTGTATTTTACCTCTCTTATTCTGTTTACTTTCCCTCCATTCCCAGCTCCCATCTTAAAAACTTTCCTCTTATAGGACTCTTATTTCCCTAAGTGAATCAATTCATACATACAGGACCCTGAAGGCAGCAGAGATCCTCACATTCAGATCCAGTGTGTCTCCAACAGAATGATTCCATGGCATGCATGGAACAGATCTCCTACTGAATGAATGTGGTACATTTTTCCTTCAAGAAAATAACATCATAAAACTTTGTGAGAGAACGTATGTGGAAGGCAACCATAATTTCCATTAAAAAGTAATTTTTCTAGCTCTGCTCCTAGAGAGCAAGATCTTTGATGAATATTTTTTACATGAATTGATGGCAGTTTTTTCTACTTTTCTGCACCAGTCTCAAAAGATAAACTAATAGATAAATTTTACATTTATTTACCCATAAAATTTCCTTAAGTTTTGGGTTTTGATTCACATATTTTGGCATAGGGGTCCTTCACATTTTTTTTTGAAATAACACATATTTATTTTCTGTTAAATATTACTATGTGGATATTTCAAACTATTGTATTTCAAAAAAAAGTATACATTAATTCCAGAGGTCCTGCCACCTCCACATTATTAACTTGTAACACGGTATTATTCTGAGAACATCCACTGTATTTTATTTTAGCTTCAATGACAGAATAACACAGTTTACAAACTTTAGTAATCCTTAGATATCTGCATTTTGGAAACTTTATATAATTCATTTCTGAATTAAATAGTTTGCTGCAGAGAAGGAGCTTGAAGAATTTTCATTTCTCAGAGGCTTAAATTCTGATAAAATACATTTGAAGTCTTAAGTACTTTTTGGGGTTTATGTAAGTGCATACTAGACATATTCTTAAAATTCTGAAATTTTTTAAATCTCTTTCCTTGTCATCCAAAAAACCAGCTTTTCATACATTTTTTTCCTAAGTCGAAAAGACTATTTGTCACATATTTGTGACTTGTCACAATCAATAAAGATTATGATTAGAGTAATCCTCCCTCCTCTCAGTTTGGCTTTCTGTGTTTTCAGTTAGTGGTGGTTGACCATAGTCCAAAATATTAAGATATTAAGGAGGGGGAGAGAAAGAGACAGATTCATGTAACTTTTATTAAAGCATATCATTGCAAATATGCTATTTTATTATTACCTATTGTTCATATTTTACTGTGCCTAATTTATAAAGTAAACTCTGTTACAGGTACGTATGCAGAGAGAAAACACAATACATGAAAAGCTCAGTACTCTTTCCCATTTCAGGAAATCACTGGGGATCGTTGAAGTTTATTTCTCATGGTTAAGGAAGGATTACTGTATACAGTTAATTTAAGCTATAAATTTTAATGCTACTAAGATTGTTACCTTTCCACTGACCTTGAGTGTGTTGAACAGGCTAGTACTTTAATGGGGTACTTTACCCATCAAAAAAAGTTTTAGCCTCTCCAATCAAAAGGTTTCCTTTGACTTTCATGTTGCATTTTCAAGGTGTATTTTTTTTAAATGATAAAAATTTTATAGAATCTTATAAGATTTGCCCAAGAACACATAGGTGTTAAAGCTGTCATAAATTCAAGTCTTTTCACATGGAGTTCTGTGTTCATTGCAGACAGTGCAGCTGAAACATTTATTAATGCTTGTGAACTTAGAGTTCATTATGGTAATCAGAGTTATTATTGAATTCTAGTTAGTATAATTTGTTTCTGACTCAAAAATCTGTGATTCAGAAATCATTAACCATAGATGGTCCTTATTTTTATTTAAAATTATTACAGGAAAATGTTTCATTTACATGCTTTTTACTAATTTGGCATAAAAGCATGTTTCCTAAACTAATATGTCTCTCTTGAAATAGGGTTTATATTGCACCACCTAACACATTTCCTATACCATTGAATGCAGATTTAATAAATAATTAGTTAATATGCTTAATAATGACTTTCAAAATTTCTTTTTGATAGAGCAAAAGTGCTGAGTAATTTATTTATCTTCTGAATTAATGAATGTGTTGATCTGTAGTAATGGTTATTAAAATACCTTTTAATTCGGTTGTTAAAATATCTTTTAATTATCATAGTTTTCTAAGATAATGACAATGACAACAAAAATGTTCCATTTGAAGGTTATAATGTACATAATAATGGCATATTGACTACTATTTTTTTCATTCATCTTCTTATGTGAAGGTACTGATTATTGTTCTTTGAAAAATTCTCAAATTGTTCTGCATCCACCTAAAATTGCTTTTATGATGATTTCATACTACTTTCATTTTCAATTCTGTATTATAGTACTCAATAGAAAAAGAAGAATGGTTCTTTTTTAAAAATAGAAAATAGCAATATACGAGGACATTTAGTATCCTTAAAAGATGCTACTAACTTCAGGATTGTTCAATAATTTTCATCATTACAATGTGTTCCTTGAAAATCCTACAGAATGAAGTTTGATGAATAGGAAATGTTAATCACATCTAGTGAAAATAAATTATCTCCTATGTTACAAGAATCTGATCTAAATAATAACCTAAAAAGATGAATTTTCTTCTAAAATTGAGGCATTTGACTTTTTTAGGCATACATCCGTCCCTCCACATTCACGGATGTATTGCTTCCTATAGTTTGCTATAGCATGAAATTATAGCTTTCTACATTATCATGCTACAAGCACTGTCTTACTGTCTACCAAGGTGGATCTGCTGAAAGCACACAGCTTATAAATTTCAGTTTCCTTAAATGACATTGTTGTGCATACTCAAAAAGAAACACAGCTAATTTTCATTGATGGATTTTTACTTTTTGTGCCCAGTAATCTTAAGGTCTTTGGTGCAAGTTCAAGTATAAACACAATCAGAGTGATATAATTATGAAACATTTTGTAATTTTGGAAGTTAATAAGTTTAAATATCACATTTTTGGTTAAGCGATATTTGTCATCTAAACAAAGATTAGTGAATAAAAGTAAAATTTTGTTTTAATTTATATATTTATTTGACTATAGGTTATTTTATTGTCTATACATATTCTCTTCCATTTTATGTTGTATTTCATTCTATATTCATACTGATTGCTGGAACGAGGTTAAAAATTATTTTATAACTTTTTTTTTTTTAAACTGCTAGTGACATTTCTTAATTTCAAAGAATTTGAAATGAAGACTAGAGGCCAAATTCTTCTCCTCAAAATTTTCTCTTGAATTAAGGGGACTATTATGATCTTCCTTGAAAGAAATTACATTTTCTAGAATTAATCTTAGTATAGAAAATGAGAAGTGGAGGCTCCATTATTTTTTCCTCTCATATTCACAATATTAAAAGATATGTTGGTTCTTAATTTATGATAGATTTCAATGACAGTCTTAGTGATAAAAATAAGTCTAACTAAAAAATATACTTGACTTATTTTAACATAGTAGATAATTTTCATAGAAACAATAGTAAATAATTTAATGCACTATTTTCATTTTAATTCTAAGAAACATACTTCTGAACAAGGATGAAATATGTCTAATAACTCTCTTGATGAAGATCATACTATTTTATGGTTTTAAACTTTACCATTAATAAGGTCTTTTGTATAAGAAACTTCAATATGAGATAAATTTCTTTTTAGTAGAAATAAGAAGCACACATTATTCAGCAGCTAGAGTACTTTATATTTTCAGTCTGGTTTGGAAGTATTTTACTCAATTTCTAAATATTTGTGACTCTTCCAGCTTTGATTCTGTTATGGTTTTATAGTTTAATTACATTGTGGTTTGAGAACATATTTTGTATAATTTCTACTCTCTTTAAATTTGTTAAGATGTGTGTTATAGCCCAGAATATAGTATATCTTGGTGAATATTCAATGAGCTTGAAAAGAAAGTTTATTCTTTTATTGTTGGATGGAGTATCAAAATAAATTGGAGTTAGATAAATTTGATTGATAATGCTACACAGGTCAACTTTATCCTTACCAGTGATTTGCCTGCTTATTGATTATTTATTAAGATATGTTAAGGTATAAAACTATAATTATGGATTTCTCTAATATTTTTCTTTTATTTCTATTGTTTTAAATTCATTAATTTTGATGGTCAGTTGTTAGGTACTTAAAACTTTATTCATATATTTTATTTCAAAATATTAAGGGAGTGCAAGAGTTTTTATTACCTGAACTCACTCTATAATATTGCAGTCAGTGCTTTCAGTGTGCCTGCCACCAGACAGTATTTATTGTGTCCAAAAGGCAAGTTTGTATCCCTAACCCCTCCCAACCTCCCCCATTTTTAGTTTCCAATGTCTTTTATGTCTTTTTGTGCCATCTTCATACAACATTTTGTTCCCACTTATTTTTGAACACATGTGTTGTTGGTTTTTCTATTCTTGAGATATTTTAATTAGGGCAATAATGTCCAGTTCCATCTAGGTTGCTGTGAACGACATTATTTTATTCCTCTTTATGGCTGAGTAGTACTCCATGGTGTGTGTATATATGCATACGTGTATATATGTATTTGTGTGTGTATACCCACTCCACATTTTCTTTACTCACCTGTGTATTGAAGGGTACTTAAATTGATTCAATATTTTTGCAATTGTTAAGTGTGCTGCAATAAACATTTGAGTGTAGGTATTTTTGCAATAAAATGATTTCTTTTCTTTGGATAGAAATTCAGTATTAGGACTGCTAGATTGAATGGTAGGTCTATTTTTTGCTTTTTGAGGAATATCCATACTATTTTCTATAAAGGCTTTGCTAATTTACAGTTTCACCAACAATGTATTAGGATTCCTCACTCTCTGCATCTGTATATTTTTTGACTTTTTAGTAAGGGCCATTCAGACAGGAGTCAGATGGTGTTTTATAGTTTTATTTGCATTTCCCTGATGACATGTGATCTTGAACACGTTTTCATATTTATGGTAGCTATTTGCCTATCTTCTTTGAAAAAAATTGATGTCTTCCCCCCCCCCTTTTTTTTTTTAACTCTTATTTTGCTTTCTTGCTTTTCTTTTCTTTTTTCTTTTTTTTTGATTGTTGGGAACTCATTGAGGGTACAAAGAGCCAGGTAACATTGATTGCATTTGTTAGGTAAAGTCCCTCTTATAATTGTGTTCCACACCCAAAAGGTGTGTCACACACTCTCACTCACCCCCCACCCCCTCTCTCATTCCCTGTCTCGGCTCTTCCCTTCCCCACACCCTCCCTCCTTTCCTCTATGCTCTTCCCTTCTCTCACCACCTCCCTCCTTCCCTCTGTCTGTTCTTCTCTTCCCCCTCCTCCCTCCCTCCTTCCCTCTTTCTGCTCTCCCCTTCCCCCACCCTCACCCGTGTGCTCTGTTCTTCCCTTCCCTCACCCTCCACTGTGTCCTCATATGAGAATTGAGTACATAGGATTCTTGCTTCTCCATTCCTGAGATGCTTTACTAAGAATAATGTGTTCTACTTCCATACATGTTAATACAAAGTATGTAAAGTCTCCCATCTTTTTAAATGGCTGAATAGTATTCCATGGTATACATATTCCACAACTTATTAATCCATTCCTGGGTTGGTAGGCATTTAGGTTGTTTCCACATTTTGGTGATTGCAAATTGAGCTGTGATAAACAGTGTACTGCAAGTGTCCTTATGGTAAAAAGAATTATTTTTCCTTCTGAGTAGATGCCCAGTAATGAGATTTCAGGATCAAATGGGCGGTCTAGCTTGAGTTCTTTGAGGGTTCTCCATACTTCCTTCCAAAAAGGTTGTATTAGTTTTCAGTCCCACCAACAGTGTAAAAGTGTTCCCTTTCTTGCTGTTTTGTCTGAGTTCTTTGTGGATTCTGGAAATTAATCCTTTGTTGGATGTATAGTTTGTAAACATTTTGTCTCAATAAGCAGATTTCCTGTTTACTCTGTAAATATTTTTTTCTTTGCTGTGAAGAATCTTTTTGGTTTAATTAAGTCCCATTTATTTATTTTTGTTGTTTTGGTATTTGCCTTTGGGGGTCTTACTCATAAAATTTGTTTTTGCTTATGCCCAAAATAGTTTTTCCTACATTTCCCCCCTGAATTTTTACAGTTTCATGCTTTATAGTTAAGAATTTGATCCATCTTGAATTACTTTTTGTATATTGTGGCCAATATAAGTCCTGTTTTATTGTCTGCGCCTGGCTATCCAATTTTCCCAGTACTGTTTTCTTAATAGGGCTTTTGTTAACCATTAAATGTTTTTGTCTGCTTTGCCAAGATCAGTTGATTGTAGATGAATAATTTTATTTGTGGGTTTTCTAGTCTATTCCATTTGTCTATGTTTCTATTTTTATCCCAGTATCATGCTGATTTGGTTACAATAGACTTGTAGTATAATTTGAAGTCACGTAATGCAATTCCTTTAGATTTTGTTTTTTTTTTGTTTAATATTGCTTTGTCTATTCAGGCCCTTTTTTCTCTTATTTCAAATTAAACATAGGATATTTTTCCAAATCTGTGAAGCAAGACAGATTTTTATGAGAATTATCTTGAGTGTGTTAATTTCTGTGGATGGAGTGGACATTTTAACAATGTTAATTCTACCAATCCACCAGGATGGGATGTTTCTCCATTTGGGTCATTTATAATTTCTTTCATCAGTGCTTTGGCATTCTTGATTTGATTCTCAGCTTAACTATTATTAGTATGTAGAAATGCTACTATTCATGTGCATTGATTTTGTAATCAGAGGCATTGTGAATTGTTTATGAATTCTAGGAATCTTTAGGGTTTTCTAGATACATGACTATATCATTGGCAGACAAAAATATTTTGTTCTCCTCTTTCCCAATTGGGATACTTTTTGTTCCTTTGTCTTGCCAGTTCTACTACTATGTTTAATGGAAATGGTGAGATTGGACATTCTTGTCTTGTTCCTGTTCTTAGGAGAAATTCTTTCAACTTTTTCCCATAAAGTATGACATTGTTGGCCTGTCATATATGGTTTCTATGATTTTGAGATAGGTTTGTTGATGATTTTCATCATGAATTTTATCAAATGACTTTTCTGCATTTTTTGAGATGAGCACATGGTCTACATTTTTACTTCTGTTTATGTAGTAAATTATGTTGATTTGCATGTTAAACCATCCTTGTATCCCTGTGATGAAAGCCACTTGATATTTTTAATATGTTATTGAGTTCAATTTTCTAATATCTTGTTGAGGATTTTTGCATCAATATTTACAAGGAAATTGGTCTGTGGTATTCTCTTTTTGTTGTTTTATTTCCTGGTTTTGATATCAAGGTGATACTGGTTTCATAGAATGAGTTAGGGAGGATTCCCTCCTTCTTGATGTTTCAAATAATTTCTGTAGGATAAGTGCCAATTTCTTTTAGTAGGTCTGCCAGATAAATCTGCCTGGACTGGGCCTTTTTTTGATAGAAGAGTTTTTATTACTGCTTTAATCTTGCTACTAGCTATTGGTCTGTTCAGGATATCTATTTCTTTCTAATAGGCTTGAGAGATTGTGTATTTGCAGTTGTTTATTTTCTGTAGGTTTTCTAATGTGTAAATATAGGTACCCAGGGTTGACATTTTAATTTCTGTAACATCAGTTGTAATATCTCCTTTTTTATTTCTGATAGAGGTTATTTGATTCTGTTCTATCAATTTTGGTTCTTTTCTTTTTTAAGTAAATCATAACTGTGTACAATTATGGGGTAAAATGTGCTCAGTTGATATGCAATGCAGAATACTTAAAGTGAACTGATTGATATAGCCATTGTCTTACTTATTTGTTGTTGTAAGACATTTATACTGTACTCTTAGTAGTTTTGAAATGTACCATTGCATTATGCATTACAGGTGCATATATTGCTCACCAGATATATTCTCTATTCCCATCCCTCTCCCTCTCCTCCACTCTCTCTCCTTTTCAGACTATATTTGTATTTAATTATTCATATGAATGTATAGGTGATGATATTTTGGTTTCATGACTGTATTAAGTACATTAGATTCTTTTTTTCCATTCTTGAGATACTTTACTAAAATAATATGTTTAATTTCCATACAGGTAAAGATAAAAGTTGTAAACTCTCTATCCTTTTTATGGCTGCATAGTATTCCATGGTGTGTGTGTATATATACACAACTATATATATATATATATATAATGTTAATCCCTTCATGGGTTGATGGACATTTGGGCTGCTTCTGTGACTTGGCAATTATGAATTGGGCTGCAATAAACATTCTGTTGCAATTCTTTTCTTGTAAAATGATTATTGATCATCTGAGTAGATACCTAGTAGAGGAATTGCAGAATCAAATAGTAGGTCAACTTTTAGTACCTTGAGAATTCTCCAAACTTCTTTCCAAAAAGCTCATACTTGTTTGCAATCCCACCAGCAGTGTAGAAGTGTTCCCTTCTCTTCTTTTTATTTTATTTTTTTATTTTATTTTTTATTAAATCATAGCTGCGTACATTGATATGGTCATGGGGCATCATACACTAGCTTCACAGACCATTTGACACATTTTCATCACAATAGTTGACATAGCCTTCCTCGTATTTTCCCAGTTGCCGTGCCAAGACATTTACATTCCACATTT
>CAUYPK010076125.1:0-24562 GCA_963574355.1 Loris lydekkerianus
AAACTTAATAAATGCAGAATACAAATGCCTACATGCAGTAACTAAGAAAATGCCGTGAAGGCTACGTTGAACAGTTTGATGAGAATATTTCAGATTGTACATGAAACCAGCACATTGTACCCCTTGATTGCACTAATGTACGCAGCTATGATTTAACAATAAAAATAAATTAATTAATTAAAAAAAAAAAAGGCCTGGCTAGTTTTTGTTGTTGTTGCAGTTTGGCCAGGGTCAGGTTCGAACCCACCACCCTTAGCATATGGGACCGGTGCCCTACTCACTGAGCTACAGGTGCCACCCCTAGTTGATTTTTTTTTTTTTTAATGTCAAGGAGGTACCAATGTTTTTGTTACATGGATACATTGTATAATGCTGAAGTCAAGGCTTTTAGTGTGCCTTTCATCAAAATAGTGTTCATTGGAATAAAAACCTACCTCACCACCCTCCCACCTTCTTGGTTTCCAATGTCCTTTTCATCTTGTGCCCATTGTTTAGCCCCCATTTATAAGTAAGAACATGTGTTTGTCTTTCTATTCCTGAGATACTTCATTTAGGATAATGGTATCCAGGTTCATCCAAATCACTGCAAAAGACATCATTTTTTCCTTTTTATGGTTGAGTAGTACTCCATTGTGTGTGTGTGTGTGTGTGTGTGTGTGTGTGTGCACATTTTCTTTATCCATTCATGAATTGATAGGCACTTAGGTTGGTTTTATATCTTTGTGATTGTGAATTGTGCTGCAGTAAACATCTAAATGTGTCTTTTTTATAAAATGACTTCATTTCCTTTGGGTAAATACCCACTAGTGGGATTACTGAATTAAATGGTAGGTCTACTTTTATTTCTTTGAGGAATCTCCATAGTGTTTTCTGTAGGGTTGTGCTGATTTGTAGCCCCACCAACAGTGTACAAGACTTCTTTTTTTTTTTTTTCCCCTGCATCTACAGCAGCATCTGTTGTTTTTTGACTTTTTAATAATGGCTCATTCAGGTTATCTAAAATAAAATAACAAACTCACTGAAAGTAAGAAGTTGGAACCCGTGGTCAGGTAATGCGCCAGTCTGCAGAGTTGGTTGGTCACTTCTTCCAGCAGTGTTCAGGAGTCCAGGTGCAAGGGCAGGAAAGAAGATGAATGGATTGATCCCCAGCTCAGGGTTTACCTAGGCTGGGGTAATGAAAAGACAAGGGCAGAGTATTTGAGCACCTCACCAGGGAGTAGTTGATGTGATGTGCTTCAGGCTCAGATAAGGAAGGGCTCGTGTCCTAAAGAGAAGTCAGAGCTGAGGGCTAGAGGTCTCCATGTGGTTGGGCTGGGGGAAGGAAAAGAGCTGGAAGGAGAGGAAGTGGTGGCCCGGGAATGGACACTAGGATGTCAGGCTTCAGAAGTGATACCTTTTCAGTACAGCACAGAGATCTCTGAGAAAAGAATGGTCCTATTTACAGTTAAAGAAACAGGCCTGGAGAGCTTGTTACCCAAAGTTGCACGAATCCAGTCAGTGGCAGAGCTGGGATCTGAGTGTTGTGCTACTGTGCTATGCCAGCTCACACCCTGCCTCCATGATCCTGGTTCATTTTAGAAGAGTTGACTGAGAGACACCAACAGGCAGGGGTGCAGCAGAGAGGGCAGGAAAGAGGACAGGCTCTCACAGGCCCCTCGCTTCTGCTGCTGGGAGGTGGGACAGTGAGAACATTGGGTCTTCCCATTGGCCCAAGAACTCCCTTGGGCATGCCCTGTGCCCTGTGTCTCCACTACATGCTGTGGCCCCACCACATGCTTTTCCCCAGCCTGTGTCCCTGTCACACACCCATGTCCCCTCACATGATAGGCCTTCTTACATCATGGGTCCCAGGATCCTCACAGCATACCTCGTGCCCTCCACCATGTTTCTCATTTACCTATCCCCACTTGGGGTCCCTGACACTCCTATAATCCCATCCTAGCTGTACCCAGCTCATGCTGTTTTTTGCTGTGTCCACAGAGCGCATCTGATGGCTTCTGGAAATCTGTGGCCACTCGAGTGCCCAAGGAGCCCCCTGAGATTCGCATCCTCAACCCATATTTCATCCAGGAGGCCGCCTTCACCCTCATCGGCCTGCCCTTCAACAATGGCCTCATGGGCCGGGGGGTAAGATACCTGGGACCCTAGGAAAGAGAGGGAGACCTGGGTCAGAGATGTCTTGGTATAGAAGGAGGGAGTGGCAGGGCAGGGGCAGTGCTCCTGCAAGACAGTTTTCTAAAGAAGAGGGCTCAGTCCTTGGGATTGAGGATTAGCTTTGAGAAGCTTGGCTGAGGTCTCAACCAACTCAACCCCCTAATTGAACTCTACATGCTTCCTCTCCTCTACTCTCCCAGAACATCCCGACCCTTGGCAGCGTTGCAGTGACCATGGCGCTACATGGCTGTGATGAGGTGGCAGTTGCAGGCTTTGGCTACGACATGAGCAGACCCAATGCACCCCTGCACTACTATGAGACCGTGCGCATGGCAGCCATCAAAGAGGTTCGGGGCTGGGCATTGGATCGTACCTGGGCAGAGCGGAAGGAGGAGGTGCTTTGAGCACAAGGAACAGGCTCTGACTGCCTGTGCACACGTGACTGTTAAAGGGGTTAGCTAGCAGCTGGTCTGGCCACTCAGAAGGTCCCTTCCTAGAAGAGACCTCCCTAGAAGGTCCTGCCCACCCTCAGCTAAGTGGAGTCACCGGAGGTCCATCCCAGCATGCTGGCCTCTGGCCTCCCACTGAGCCCAGGGCCTTCTCCCTCAGTCCTCTCCCTGAGGAACATCCTCCCTAGGGATCTTCCCCGCCCTTGTCCTGTACCTCCCTTCCTGCTGCATTCCCAGCCATCAGATTACAGTCTTGGCACCAAGCCAGAGTCATCCTCTCTACTGCAGCTCTTGCCTTCCCCCAGAGGGCCTCCTTGCTCCAAAACACCCCACAAATAAACATCACCTCTGTCTCAGGACACACCCCACCTCCTCCCTTCCCGTGGCCACACACTGAAGCTCTTTATCACCTAAAATTGGTTCCCAGGTGTTCTGTTATGTACATCCCATCAGTCAGCCTCTGCTGGAATCTCTCCATTCACAGCCCAGATCCCTTATGGAAAATCTGAACCCCTCTTCCCACACATCAGCTTCAACCCCTGCCCTCCTACTGATCCCAGCCCGAAAACTGGAAATCCTGGGCCAGTGCTTAAGACAGCTTCTCTGCTGCTACATCTGAAAGTGGCTGGGGGTTACTGGAAGGAATCTCCCATCTGTGCAGATTCCTATCTCTGTAAATCCAGCTGGCTCATTCCTGCTCATCAATCTTCTTACCTGTCCTCCATGGCCGCCACCAGCTGCCCACCCTCCTCTTCTCCCCCAAGGCTCTGCTGGGCTGACCTTGTGCACTCCTCACTCACACTGGTCTTCACCCCACACAGCTGGCTCCCCCCACAACCTGACCCAACTCTCCCCAAGATCACCAATGACCTATCCCAAGGCTGCCAAATCCAGGGCACACATGCCATCTTTCCTATCTCTCAGTAACACTTTTTGTGTTGACCGCTTCTTCGTCTTTGAAACTCTGTTCTGCTTAGGCTTCTAAGTCAGTAATTTCTAGTGTTCCTTCACTTGCCATTTTCTCTCACTCCCTTTCTCAGTGTCATCGGTTCTTAAGAACTAGCATTAGCTAAGGCTCCATCCCAGAGCCTCCTCTTCTCACTCTACGGGTTCTCTAGGAGATATACATCCCCCTCCATGACTTCAGTTACCACCTATATTGACCTATATTGTATGGGCTTTTTTAGTTCTGTTGTAACTCCATTTCGGCTGCCATAACAGAATACCATAGACTGAGTGGTTTTTAAACAGTGGAAATTTATTTCTCACAGTCCTAGAGACTGGAAAGGTCAAGATCAAGGCACAGGAAAAGTCAGTTTCTAGTGAGGACCCACTTCCTGGTTCGTAGATGGCACCTTCTCTCTGTGTCCTTATGTGATGGAAGGGGTGAGGGAGCACCCCTGCATGTCTTTTATAGGGGTGCTAGTCCCATTCATGAGGGCTCAGCCTCATCATCTGCCAAGGGCCCCACCTGCAAATACCATCACATTGAAGATTAAGTTTCAATATATGAATTTGGAGGGATGCAAACATTCAGTCTATAGCAGGTTCATTCAGCCTACCTCAAGTAGTTATAAGTTATTTCATGAATATACAGGGTGTCTGTAAAGTTTGTGTGCAATTTAAAATAGTTAATATAGTAAATTGCACATGAACTTTATGTCTACCCTGTATAAGTGATGTGGGGATCTCATGGGAAGCTAGAAACAGCCTTCTAGCTGGTCCTCCTGTCACCTGGAAAGGGTTTGGGAATGAGAAGCTCATTCTAGGTCCAGGAAAGTTCTGGGACCGTCCTGTCCCCCTTAGCAGTGGCACCAGCCCTGCCCTGTCACTTTTCATCTCATCCTTTCCTTACACATCTCCCTGCTGCTTGGTTCCTGGCAAGCACCTACTCCAGATGCTCACACAGCTTTTACCTGCCTCCTGGCTTTTGTTACTTATACCTTTGGTCCCTTACATATTCCTTTGATGTAAACTTTATGTAAAAGTTTTAAGCAAAGACTGACAGCTGTAGACATAGGCAGAAGACTGATCATAATAACCTTTCTATGCCATGGTAAGGAGTTTGCACCTTATTTTGAAGGCCGTGGAGAGCCATGGGAGAGTTCTATGCTGTGGATTAGCAAAGTAGTTGGGTCACTGTGGCTGCAGTAGGAAGTAGAGGGGGTAAGGCAGGAAAAGGAACTAGTTGGGAGGTCATTGCCACAGTCCAGGCAGGAAATGATAACTCCTGAACCAGATCTTTGGCTGAGGCCATGAGGAGAAGACAGGCAAGGGAAAGGATTTTAAGTCAGTAGGGCCCAGGGATTGTCTCGGTGCAAGCATGAGGTAGAAGGACCTACCCTGAAGCCCTTCCTGGTGGAGCAGTTGCATTTCTTCCACCTGCCATCTCTGTCATGAGGCCATTGTCCCTCCCTCATCATGTAGAATCTCTCTGGCTCCAAGGCTCAGGGCACCTGCTCTGTCGCTCTCTGTGCAAAATGCACAGAGTGTATGTTCTCCAGTCCAGTGAGCTGGATTCAGGACTGAGGCTCATAGCCTGCTGCAGACCTTTGTGTCCTTATCTAATGAAAGGATGATAGTAGGACCTACCTCCGTGGGCTTGGAAGAGATCAGATGTGATCTTGTGTAAATAAGGCCTGGCACACAGTAAGCACTCATACATGCAAGCCATTGCTATTAATATTTTACCCCTACTTATCACTGTTATTTACTAACTCCCTGGATGAGGAGTCACTGGAAATGTTGGTGCCTGGGTTTAAGACCCCTCTGTCACCTGGGTTGTCTTCAGTAGTAACGTGGACCATTCAACGCCCTAGCCTCCCATGCATCACCTGCACTCAATGTGATCAGCTCCTTCTCCAGGCCCAGCAGGAATGTGGGGGATGCGAAGAAAGTGGAGGAAGGACTGGATGCTGGGGATATGTAAGGGATGTCACAGGAGTTTGTAAAGGAGGCAGAGTAGAGAAGAATCAGGAAGGTAAATCATGGAGCCCAAAGGAGCAGTGTTTCCAGAAGAGAGCATCTCCAATGTCAGGCACTGCAGAAAAGCCCAGTAAAGGAGTACTGAGAAAGGGCCATTGGATATACCAGTTGGGAGGTCACTGCCATCTGTGGTAAGAACAGTTCCCAGAGTAGTGTAGTAGGAGGCAGGTTGTAGTAGTGAACAGTGAGTAGGGGGCCACAGGGACCACAGGAGTTGTTCATGGTAAGCGCCTCTCAGGATACTTGGGGGAGAGGGGAGGAGGGAGGCTGAGCAGTGGCTAAGGATGAAGTGGGTCATATGGGAGTCTGCCACTCAGACTAGAAACAGAGATCATGAGCAGTGAGCACAACCACTACTTCAGATATAGGGAGTGAGATCCCCGCGGAGAGGACAGAGAGTAAAAAGTGCAGACTGTCAGGGCAAACCCCTAGGAACACCTGTATGTAGTGGTTGGGTGAGGACAGGGGAGCTAAAGACAAAGACTGGAAAAGAGCTGTCACAGCTCTTCTGAGAGTATGGGCTATGATGCGGGAAGGCTGGGGACTTTATTTTGACGGCAGTGGGACCCATGGGAGAGTCCTGGGCCAACCATAGCCAGTGTCTGCGTGGAGGGAGGAGTTTGGAAAGAAGCACCGGAGGGGTGGCATTGCCTGTCCAAGACAGCTACACCCCAGAGCAGACTTTTTTTTGTTTACTTTTTTATGATGGAAATTGTCAAACATATTCATACGTGTAGAAAATGATGTAATGAATTCCCGCATACCTGTCCCCACCTTCCCTGGTTATCAACATATAGCCAACTGTTCTTCTCCTCATGCTTCCACCCCACCGATTATTTGGAAAAAGATCTTAGATGTATCATTCCAGGCATAAATACTTCATTAAGTTTCTCTAAAAGATAAGACTATTTTTTAATCACACCTAAAAAAATTAACAATAATTTTTTAATATCAAATATACTTTGATAACCTTTAATCCTCAGTGGCTCCTACAGGGTACTCTCAACTCTGACCCATGAGATTGGTTACTTCTCCCCCAGAGAGTGGTCACAGTGCAAGGTGTGGAAAGAGGCTTTGGAGAGTGTGCATTTGCTTGACTCCTGGCCCTGTATAACTTCAAGCCTTGTTTTCTTACCTATAAAAGCTAATTTCATTGAAAACATATTTATTGAGCACCTACTCTGTGCCTAACGGACCCTACCCTTAAAGAAAGCCTGTGAGTCAGATGCTCGAATCTTCAAAGAATTGGGGTGAGTCACCCCAAAGGTCTAAAAGAAGGAAGGCAGTTTGTAGATGATAGAATATAATGACAGGAGCCTTGAGGGGTCAGAGGTTTTATGAAGTCTGGAGGGACAGCTTGGTGTGAGGGAGACCCTGACCACATATAAGTGCTGTGGAGTGTGGGGGAAGAAACAGTCACCACTGGAGTGGGGCTGGGAGCGCTGTCCTTCAGGGTAGCTAGGCTTGTGGTTAACACAAGAAGTTGAAAAGAATGTTCAGAGAAAAGGAATATAGGCAGTTTTGCTGATGACTGCCTGAGTTTCGAATGGAAAAAATTTGGAAGGTTGGAGAGGGTTGACTGGACCAGAATATGGGCTGGACAGAGCCTTAAGTTCTTAGCCCCAGTAACTAGTAGCTGTTAAAGTAGTTATGGTGAAGTTCCATGCTGATAAATGCAAAAGAAGTCAGTTGGGTACAAATTATGATAAAGATATTGGTATTCCTTCCTTCATTTATTCAATCAAGACTTTTTCATCAAAGTTTCCTCAGAGTACTGGAGCTAGTAAAGAACCCTATCTTATTGTAGTCTTTCCCCAGCAAGGCCCTAGAAAGCAGCATCTTCCTTGTAATTTCCATATCAGTAGTAAAATTAGCCTTTTGTAGCAATTTTAAAATATGTAAGACATTATTTTTAATGATAGTCAAATGTTCTCACCACAAAAAATTGAGATGTTTTCAATGAGGTAATGGATATGTTAGCTTGACTGAATTATTCCACAATGTATAATATATCAAAACATCACATTGTAGCCCACAAATACATATAATTATTTGTCAATTAAAAATACAAATTTTTTGTGTTTTAAAAAGATTAGCCTCTTCTTTCCATAGTTTGAGCATTGAAAGCAATAAAATATAAAAATGAAAAAAAAAAAAAAAAAGATTAGCCTCTTCTTCTCAAGTCCCTTGGCTCCTCTGATCTGGGAGGCAGGATTTCATCAGCTACCCCCTGGCCTGAAGAGTGGATTGCATCAGGCCAGGAACAACTCAGCCACTCCTTGCTGATTGGACTTAAGTGACTCACATTGCCCGCCTTCAGGGTGTCGAGAACCTAGCTGCTCCCTGACAAGAAGTGGGTTGAAGTCTATGGGAACAAGGTCCTTTCTCCAGCCCTAAGGAGGGTGGCTGAAAAAATCATACCTCCCAAGATTTGGAAGAAGTCAAGAGGCATAGTTCTCCTGGGACAAGAAAAGGGGCACAAAGAACTGTTTTCCCCAAGTCTTGGGAAGGAAGAAGGATGAGTGCTGCCCTCCTAGAGCAGAGCCATCATTGTCTGGTAGGCACACCTGATACTAAGTACCTACCTTCAGATTTCCACAGTCACAGAGCAGGGGAAGGTGGTGACTGGGAGAGGACACCAAGCCCAAGAAGGGGCATTAAAGGCAAGGGTGTGTCTCAGCAGCCATCTGGGCTGCCTGTCACAGATCACTTTTCCATCTCTTTCCTTCCAGTCCTGGACACACAATATCCAGCGAGAGAAAGAGTTTCTGCGGAAGCTGGTGAAAGCACGTGTCATCACTGACCTAAGCAGTGGCATCTGAGTGGGCTCAACATATGGCCGTAGAGGCCCAGGCACCAGCAGGAGCAAGCAACAGCCACCACCACCTACATAGGAGCCTTCGGACCCAGAGAAAGACGGTGCCAAGAGGCCCCAGGGGCAGTGAGGCCTTGGCGGAGCAGCCAGAACTGTGCCTGCTCAGAGGCCAGCCCCAGTGACCAGCACTCAGCCTCATTCTCAGCCTGGGTCCTCAAAGCCAGAGGGCCAGCAGGCCACTGGCTGTGCCCAGCAGGCACAGCATGCAGGAGATAGGACACTAGGCAGCAAGGCTGCTGCCAGAATCATTTTTCCAATCAGTGTTTGGTGTATTATCATTTCGTGAATTTGGGTAGTGGGGAGGGGAGGGATAATTTATTTTTAAATAAGGTTGGAGATGTCAAATTTGGTCCACTTGCTGTGTAGAACAGGGCCCACTAGAGGGCCTGTCAGGCAGTCAGCTCCCTAAGGTGAGAGTGCCATGGCCAGCCTGTACCCTGATCCAGGGCTGCAGTGGGCTGGGCAGGATGTCATGCCAGCCCATCTAGCCCATGACCTTTCTTGAGGAGAAGATGGGATATTCCCACTCACCAGTCCCTAGCTGTCTTACAGGGAATCTCTGGTGCTGTCCCTTCAGAGCCAAGAAGATAGCCCCAGGGCGAGACCAGAGAGAACTTTAAAGTGCAAGAGGTGAGGGCTGACTCAGCCTGATGGGAATGGCTCCCCTTGCCCCCAGCTGCAGCTGATCCATAAGATAATGCCCAGGCCTAGACTGAACACCTTGTCAGATATTCTGGGTTTCAGCAGAATAAGGTCTTTGGGTTCTGCCTTTAACCTGGACCAGAGGGAAATGAGGCCCAAGGACCTTATCCAGGCTGCAGCAGCCACCCAGGCAGCCCTCATGGAAGCAATAAAGCTCTTTCCTGAGCCTGGCCTCCTTTTGCTTTTTGTGACTTTCCTTGAAGAAACCAGCCTTGGCAACTATGCCGAACCCAAGGGCCTTCTCTCCAACCCACAGATTCCTATCTCCCTTTCACTTCTTGTGTCAACTGCAGGCCCTGGATAGCCACCTAAGGCTCTGTAACTTCTCCCGTCCACATGGTCCTATATCCTCTCTGCCTTAAGACAGACCATAGGTTTCAGGGCCTGCCCCAGAGTCAGCCCTGTGTCTCCTAGAGGAGGTAGGAGATGGGAGCCCACAACCCCAGGATAGTGCCTCTGGGTCACCACAGCCCCAGCTCTGCAGTGACAAAAATTCCTGTGAAGAAGGATACACTGCTGAAACCCCTTGCACGCAAAGGCCCACAGACCTTTCCTACTCCTGATACCCTGGCTGTGCTCTGGAAAGGATGTGCCCCATCTGCACTCTTAGCACAGAGGCATACCCCGTCCCCTCAGCCTGCCTCTTCCTACACAGAACAGGAAGGCATACAGTCCACTTGTAGGCATCTTCTGTCAAACTTGAGAAGATACACCCTCCCCCACTCCCCTCTCAGAGCCCTAGAGTCTGACCCCTCCCTTCCCCAGCATTCCCAGGCAGGCCTGAGAATAGACAGAGTGACACCTGCACTTGGGGCCTTGGAGTGTACCTCCTGCCAACTGGCCCTGCACCTCTCTCCTGCCAACCCCAATCCAGGAGTCTAGACAGCCCTAGGCCCTCTCAGTGGTAAGCCCAAAGGACAGAAAATCCTAGCCCAAGGACCACCACCATCTCACATGCCCTGTTTCCTGCTGTGGTCTGTCCTCAGACAGAGCCGCCTTAGCTGAGGGGAAGCAGGGTCCTGCCTGAGAGGCAAACCCAGAAATACCTTCTGTGCTCTGCTGGAACCGGCCTCTGTGATCCACAACTCCAATGCATGTATTCCTGCATAGTGCCCCTCTGGAGCTGTATAAGCATGGGCCACATACACGTTAAGTGGTGGCCATAGCTGAAAGAGCCCCAGAGAAGGTGCCCCAATTGAGCAGCCAGTTGTGGGAGGGGGGACAGAACAAGCTGCTCACCACCTGGCCTCCTGTCCCACAGGGGTCCTGTTGAGCCTGCAGATAGTCCCCTACCATCAGCAGGTCTCTGCAGTCTGACTTCTAGTTCCCAGCACTGTGGGAAAACTACTCTGGCAAAAGCAGTGGCTCTGTGCCCTGGCCAGACAGGAGTATCACCTGTGTGAATCTGAAAACTCCACATGCCTAGCCAGAAATTCTGATTCAGGTCCAGAGTGGGGCTGGATATGAGTAGTTTTTAAAGATCCCCAAAGGTTCTAATGCATAGCCAGGGTACAGCTGGTCCACACACGTTCCCCAAGTATCTCATCCCCTCCCACAGCTTCCAGTTGTCATTTGGCCCGTAATTCCCAAATTGCCAGCCCAGCTCTCTCCATTTGGCTCCAGGCTGCAGACTTAGCTGCTTCTGAACATTTCCATTAGGATAATCCACAGGCCCTTCCAAATGCAAACATCCAACACTGATCTCAGGAACCACTGCTCCTCCTCTGGAGAACCCCAGGTCCCAGAATGTATGCCCTCCACCTCAATACCCAGGCCAAAGGCATACCTTTGAGGTGTCTTCACCCTGTCCAATAAGGCATAGAAAGAATTTCAAAGGGCCCCTGACTGGGCCAGGTGACCCAGCACTCCCCTGACACCTTCTCCCCAGCAGCTCCTAGACTGTTCCTCCACCTCTCATCTGTTTTTCTTCTCTTCAGCCAGTCAATCCACCAACGATGTATCTGATCCCACCTTCCTGCTCAAAATCGTTGAGTGGTCCCCTTAGTAGGACCTTTTCATCCTTGTTACCCAACCCTCACCCCACCAGCCAAATTGTCTTAATTGGGCATCTGAAATGTTACCCTTCAGCTCTGGCTTGAAGGCTCAGCAGAATGTCGCTGCTCTGTGACCCCCTTCTTCAGCCTTCTCACCCACTTCTCCCAACACTGCCCTCACTGTGCAGCAGTGACAGCCAGTTTGGAATTGTGTCCCCATTGCAAGCCCCAGGCAGCAGAGGAGGTGAGCAGAGTGGTGACTAGAGCAGAATCAGACCTTGAACGCCGCAGAGGGGAGGCGGATGACCCATGGGGGAGAGAATAAACTGGCGGTGGAGCAAAGGCCGGGCACTGCAGGGCTGCCGGCCGTGCCCCCACCCCTACCCCGGGTCCGCACGCACCAGCGGGCAGCGGCCCAAGGCAGGGACTAGCCTGTCCCCCAACCCCGCCCTCGCCCTCTCTAGCTCGCTTTCCCGCCCTCGGTCTGTCCTCCCGGCTCTGTACTTCGCGTGTCTACAAACTCTTCACTAGTTCCCGCGCCTCTGCGCCGCCGCCGGAATTCTCCACTCTCTGCATCCAGGGGTCCCTCCACCAGCGTCTCCCACCGCCCTCGGGAGACCGGTCTGAGCCAGGGGGCACCGGATCCCGCGGGTGGAGCCGCCAGGTGAGCCCTGAAAGGTGGGGCGGGGCGGGGGCGCTCCAGGCCCCACCCCAGGATCCGGTGACGCCGGGGCTGGAATTTGACACCGGACGGTGGCGGGCAGGAGGCTGCTGAGGGATGGAGTTGGACACGGCCCACGGGCTCCGCCAGCAACAGGTCCCTCGGGCCCCAGCCCTCGCTGCGACCCGAACCGGAGCCCACACCCGAGGTAAACCAGCCCGCTGCCCATCCCTGGTCTCAGCCCTGGATGGACGCTCCTGGGGCTAGAGGGAACCGGCAGGACCACCGCCCCCATTCCTTTCTGGCATCCTCCCTCTCTGGGCCTGCAGCGCAGTTCTCCGCCCCTCCCAGCCCCTTCAGTCTCTCTTGTGCTGTGGGACTGTGCTGGCCCTGCCCTCTTGCTGTAATGTGAGGCTCCCGCTGCCACTACAGGGCGCAGACTGGCTGCCAAGGCCACACTTTTGGCTGAAAGAGGTGCTGCTAGGTGCACAGCCCTGGGCATGAGCCATTTGAGCTGCAGGGAAAAGCCTAGCACTGGTCCCAGGAAAGGTGCCTAGAAGAATATGGTGCGGGACCCCTGTGGTGAGTAGCTGGCTGGTGGATGGGAAGACAAGGGCTGGAGGACCAAATGGCACCAGAGGACAGGGAGGGAGAGGTAGGGCCTAGCGCCACTGATTGGCCTGGCCCAGTGGACCCTGAATCCACACAGCCGACACGAGCATGCCTGGCCTTAAGAACCATCCCAGAAAAGTCTGGGTGTGCACGCATTCTATGTGCCCGGGGGGTGGGGTGAGGGTGACAGTTGGAACCTAAGAAAAAGATCGCTAATGAGGGTTCAGGAAGGTTCTGGGGGCCCAAAGGAGTGTTTGGGTGTGTCAGCTGGCCGGGATTAGGAAGGATGGCTCACAGAGGAAACTTCTAGGAACAAGGCTAGACTGCTAGCTCCACAGGAGGCTGGAAGGAAGGCAGAGCTAGACAAGCTCTCAGAGACCAAGCTAGTGTGGAAGCCCGACTGGCTCTTCTGGGAGTGTCTCAGGCCCAAGACCATTGGGTAAGGGTAGGGAAAAGCCCACCCCTCCTTTGAGTCTCCAGGCTTGGCAGACTCTGCCCTCTGGTGGCCAGAGAAAGTCATGGCCCAGGCCCCAAGTTTTCAGAAGGCACAACAGTCTTCACCACCTGCTGCTTGTTGAGGGACATCTGCAGTTATAAGAGAGAACTGAGGCAGCTCTGAGTCCAGAACAGAGATCACAGAGGAACAGGGTCCAACAGCTCTGGGTGGGCAGCAGAGGCTGAGGCCTGGGCCTCACTGTCATTAGGTAACTCTCAGAGTGATCAGCCAGCCTCCTATCTTCTCCAGGCCTCATCTTCCTCCCCTGAAGCATGGGGTGAAGACTTTCTGTAGGATGGAGTGTGTCCAGCCCTACAGCAAAGAACAAGAAAGCTCTGGGAAAAGAGGACCTCCTCTCCCCCCCTGGCTGAGTGGGCCACAGGGTGTTCAACTTGCAGTCTCTGGACTGCATGCAGATTATGTGAGGACTTTTTTGTTTATCTGTGGTGGTGGATATCAGGAAAATTAAGCACAGACCTTTTCTCTCTCTCTCTCTCTCTCTCTCTCTCTCTCATAGCTTTCGTTAATGTTTGTGTATCTAATGTGTGGCCCAAGACAACTCTTTTTCTTTCAATGTGGCACAGAGAAGCTAAAAGATTGGACACCCCTGCCCCCTTATGACCTTGGACAATCTTTGAGCTTCTCTGAGTTTGTTCATCTGGAAAAGGGAGATTAAACCATTTACCTCCTGAAGTTGTGAAAGAATAGCGGCAAAGCACCTAACACATAGTAAGGTTCTCAGTACGCCTACTTCTGGGTTGAGTCCAACTGAGGCAGAAGGATGCCCCCCTCAAAAGAACTCCTCTCTCAGTTTGCAAGGTACCTCAAGAGGAGGGCGGGGTAACAAGTCAACAAAGGCTGATGGGAGCTCCTGGTGTTGGTAGAGATGGAACTTGGACTTGGAGGCCTTTCGGTACTGTCCCACTCCCCCTGGCCTAGGCGGCAGGTAAGTGGTTCCCCCAGTGACTCCCACTTGTTGTTAAGGAAAGATGGCTTGTTTGGGGAAGGACAGAGAGTGGTGGCTTAAGCAGAGGTCAGATGTGGGAGGGGAATACGGAGGGATCGGGCATATGGGAGAAGAAGTGGGTCAGTGCCCTCAGATGATCCCCTCCACGGACTCCTAGAGGCAGCAAACTCATTCTTGAGCCTAAGCTCTCCCTGAGCTCCCCTCCATCCAGGTGAGAGCCTGTCTCCTCTCTGATCTGAGAGGGAAGGACAGCTGTTCCTTGAGTTGCCCCCTCTTCTACCCACCAGGGTGCCCTCTTTTCTCCGTGAGGTTCCACTTTGTCTCTCTGTGCAGCCTGCCCTGTGGCCGACCCTGGCCGCTCTGGCCCTGCTGAGCAGCGTCGCAGAAGCTTCCCTGGGCCCTGCACCCCGCAGCCCCGCCACCCGCGAAGGCCCGGCTCCAGTCCTGGAGCCTCCCGCCGACCAGTCGCCGGGTAGGTGAACCGAAGAAGGAGCGGGGCGGGGCACAGCTGACCTGGGACAACACGTGTGACTAGGTTTCTTTTCAGGGGGACGTACGGCCCGTTTGTGCGGTGGAAGAACCCGGCGACCACTGCCACAGCCTCCCCGGCCAGCGCCCGCGCCGCCGGTGCCCCCGTCTGCTCCTCCCCGCGGGGGCCGCGCGGCGCGTGCCGGGGGCCGGGACAGCCGCGCACGGGCAGCGGGGGTGCGGGGCTGCCGCCTGCGCTCGCAGCTGGTGCCCGTGCGCGCGCTCGGCCTGGGCCACAGCTCTGATGAGCTGGTGCGTTTCCGCTTCTGTAGCGGCTCCTGCCGCCGCGCACGCACCGCTCACGACCTCAGCCTAGCCAGCTTGCTAGGTGCTGGGGCCTTGCGGCCACCCCCAGGCTCCCGACCCGTCAGCCAGCCCTGCTGCCGACCCACGCGCTATGAGGCAGTCTCTTTCATGGACGTCAACAGCACCTGGAAGACCGTGGACCGCCTCTCAGCCACGGCATGTGGCTGCCTGGGTTGAGGGCTCTCTCCAGGGGTATTTGTTTTGGACCCTGGCCCGTGGATCTTCCTGCCTGGGACCCTCCTGCAGCGCCACAGGAGCCAGAAGCCTCAGACCTCATCCTCGTGAGTGGAGGACATCAGCCCTGGAGAGATGGCAAGTGACGGACCTGCAGCCCCCATGCCCTCACCCTGCAAATCCCAGCCCTGCAGACACCAGAGACCTCTGCTGTGGAGACCTTAGGACCGAGACCTTAGGACCTACTCCTCACAAATTCTGGCACCAGCTAGACCTCAGACGTGGAACCCCTTTGGAAAACTTATCTGACTGAGGCCTTGGCCTCTGCCCAGGCGCTGGGGATGGGTGCAGAATTTGGAGCAGACACATTGTAGTTCCATAGGTGAAAGTGCCAGTGCTAGAGCTGGCCACTCACTGGTGGGAGCTGGACACCTATTTATTATACCTAAATTATTTATTTACTTCTGTGGTTTGTCAGATCTTTTCCTGAGCAGTGGGGGGATGGTGGAAGAGGCTGAGCAGAGATCATGACCTGATCATTCCATCAGCCCACTTCAGGCTGACTCAGCAATCACCCACCTGGCCTATATCTCTCACCCCCACCCAGCAGCTCGGGGATGGGCAGCATGGAACACAGGCAGGGTGATTGCAAAGGTGCATTCACTAATTCCAGCAGGCCTGCTCACACACCCCCTGCACAGTCCCACCACTTGGGGCCTAAGATTATCTATGGGTCCATGAAACAGCCCAGGGCATAAGAGCATCCAAAGAAAGGCCGAGGGTGGGGAGAGGTGCAGAGGGGTGCTGGTTCAGGGACATGAAGCACAGAGCTCCACTAAGATGACAGGGAAAGTCTGAGGGCCCTAGTGGTATCAGCATAATTTGTAATGATCAAGGATATTCATTCAACAAATATTTTATTAAGCACCTATTATGTCAGGAATTAGGTAGATACCAAGGATACAGAAGTGAAAGGGACATGATCCCTGCCCTTGAGAAACTTAAACCAAGAGAGTTAGACAATAAATAAGCAGTTACATTAATAATTATTTAAATTCAGGTGGTGCCTATGGCTCAGTGAGTAGCGCGCCAGCCCCATATACCGAGGGTGGTGGGTTCAAACCTGGCTCCGACCAAACTGCAACAAAAAATAGCCGGGTGTTGTGTGGGCGCCTGTGGTCTCAGCTACTTGAAAGGCTGAGGCAAGAGAATCACCTAAGCCCAAGAGCTGGAGGTTGCTGTGAGCTGTGATTTCACAGCACTCTACTGAGGGTGACAAAGTGAGGCTCTGTCTCTACAAAAAAAAATTTTTTTAAATTATTTAAATTTAATTTGGTAAATGGTATGAAAAAGGACAGGAAGCTAAGAAGCACACACTTTCATTTGGAAGGAAGGAGACGTTAATGCTGACTTCAGCCTCTCACTTTGTCCCTAAGTCATCTCCAAAAGGTCAATGTAATCCTCTGAACTTTTATGCATTTCCTTTGAAACCTTATTCCCTAGGTCCTCTGCATTTGTATTGGGGAGAACTGTGTGATTTTCCTTCTTTGGGAATAAGATAGGGACACATATTTGGAAAGGAGACTAAGTGTGTGGAACTGTGGGACACCCAAAGGAGTTGTCAGGAGGCTGTGGGATGTGCTGGTGTGGAGCTGCAGAGGGAGGTCTGGGCTGGATGGACTTGAGAGGTGTCAGCACAGAGGCCAAAGCTGCAGCAAGTGGTGGATGACAGCCCTGTGAGTATAAGACAGAGAAGAGAGGGGGACCCCCTCAGGCATTTAACAATGTTGACAGAAATTCCTTCCAATCTACTTATGTGCCTGCCTGCTTTGGCACAGTGGTCCCCTTTCACCCAGGCTAGAGTGAGGAGCTGGGAAGAGCTCTCTGAGGGCTGTGCCCATTTTTGGTCAAGAAGGAAAAACATGTCTATGCCCAAACTCTTCTGTATTCACTGCCCAATTCTACGGTGTTCCCCAAACTTTGATGCTTTTGCTGACTTCAGACATTCCTCAACCCCCTCTCTGCCTCCAAACTGCTTCAGGATCCTCTGTTTCCACCCTCCTTCCCCCAAAGATAATTGTGCCAGTGCCATTTCTGGTTGTGGGTGTAAGGGACATTTTATCAATTCTGAGGTCACTAGGGTCAGACAGCCCCTTGATGGTTCAAAGCCTTGCCTGGTTCCCAAGCTCTCTAGGCCCTGCCACTTGAGGGATATCACTGCTCTCAGAGCCACTTAAAGGATACACCAATGGAAGCCACCTCTGACAATGCTCACAGTAAGAGGGTCTAAGCCAAAGGTGCTGGCTCATCACACTCCCCACTTGCCAGTTTATGAGGAAAATACGGTCAAAACCCAATTGGAGGCTGCATTCTAGGTCTGAAGAGCTATAGGCGCCAAGCCTGGCATTCATTATTGTTGCTGTGTGTTTTTGCGGGCCATCAGAACTTGAATTAAAGCAATGAACAAACGTTAAATTTCTTATTAAATGTGGCAAGAATGGAAGTGAAATCAGGCATGTTAGTCCAAGTTTATAGGGATAATGCCATGAAGAACATAGTAGTTTACAAACGGATTAACCATTTCTCTGAGGGTAGAGAAAGTGTCACTGATGAAGACAGGTAGGCGCCAGTAATGAGTAGAACTGATGAGAACATTGCAAAAATTTGTGAATTGTGCGTCAAAACCATTGCTGAGCGTGAGAAGCATAGCAGCCCAAGTAAACATCAGTAGAGAAACACTAAAGATGATCTTCACTGAATATCTTGATATGAGAAAGTGTGTTGAAAAAGTGGTCCCTGGCTCCACGCACGTAGCACAGCGGTTATGGAGCCAGCCACATACACCAAGGGAGCCGAGTTCAAACCCAGCCCAGGCCAGCTAAAAGACAATAACAACCGCAACAAAAAATAGCCAGGTATTGGGCGGCACCTGTGGCTCAGTGAGTAGGGCGCCGGTCCCATATACCGAGGGTGGCGGATTCAAACCCAGCCCCAGCCAAACTGCAACAAAAAAATAGCCAGGCGTTGTGGCGGGAGCCTGCAGTCCCAGCTGCTCAAGAGGCTGAGGAAGGAGAATCGCATAAGCCCAAGAGCTGGAGGTTGCTGTGAGTCTTGTGACATCATGGCACTCTACCAAGGGTAGTAAAGTTAGACTCTGTCTCTAAAAAAAAAAAAAAATTAATAATAAAAAAAAAAGCCAGGTGTTGTGGCAGGCGCCTGTAGTCCTAGCTACCTGTGAGGCTGAAGGAAGAGAATCGCTTAAGCCCAAGAGTTTGAGGTTGCTGTGAGCTGTGACGCCATAGCCCTCTACTGAGGGCAACATAGTGAGACCCTGTCTCAAAAAAAGAAAAAAAGAAAAAAAGTGGTACTGAAGGAGATCAGTAGTGAACAAAAGCAGAGGAGGGTGAAAGTTTCCCAAGACCTTTGGCAGAGGCAAGACAATATTTTGGGCTGTGTGATGAAACAGGAGTGTAATAATAGGACCCTGAAACAAAGTGTCAAAGTGCACAATGAAAGTCAGCCAATTCTCCAGGACCCAAAAGTTTCTGTCAGTCCAAGTTAAGAGTCAAAACAATGTTGCTAATTTTTTTTTTTTTTTTAAATCAGAGGGATCATTCATTATGAATTTGTACCAACTGGACAAACAGTTAACCAAGTTTACTATTTGGAAATGCTAAAAAGGCTGCATGAAAAAGTTAGACAAAAATGACCTGAACTTTTTGCCAACAACTCATGGCTCTCGAATCATCACATTGTATCTGACATTGTATCAGTTCACAGGCACTGTCTGTGAGGGAGTTTTTAGCCAGTAAATGAATAACTGTATTGGAACACCCTCCCTACTTACTGGCTTCCAATGACTTTTTTTTTTTTTTTTTTTTGGAGACAGAGTCTCACTATGTCACCCTTGGTAGAGGGCATGGCATCACAGCTCACTGCAACCTCAAACTCTTGTGCTTAAGCGATTCTCCTGCCTCAGCCTCCCAGGTAGCTGGGATTACAGGTGCCCGCCACAATGCCCAGCTATTTTTTGTTGTTGTTGTCATTGTTGTTTAGCTGGCCCAGGCTGGGTTCAAACCCACCAGCCCCAGTGCATGTGGCCAGTGCCCTAACCACTGAGCTATGGGCACTAAGCCCAATGACTTTTTTCTTTACTTGAAGATAAGAGAAATATTGAAAGGAAGACATTTTGATGACATTCAGTACATCTAGGACAAGACAAAGACAGCTTTGATGTCTGTTCCAGAAAAAGAGGTCCAAAGTTGCTTTGAAGGCCAGGCATGGTGGCTCACACCTGTAATCCCAGCACTCTGGGAGGCTGAGGTGGGTAGATCCTCTGAGCTCAGAAGTTCGAGACCAGCCTGAGCAAGAGTGAGACCCTGTCTCTAAAAATAGCCAGGCATTGCCTCAGTTTTCTTTTTTTTTCTATTTTTAGTACAGATGGGGTCAAGACTGGGCCCTGTGGGATTTGATGCTGTCCACCTGGAAATAGCATCAGGATTGAAATGAATCAGAGGACACCCAGCTGATGATTGTGCTTGCAGTTTGGGGAATCCCCTTCCCATATTTGGTCACAGAAGACTTCTGTGCTGATTGTTGTCGTGTTGGTGTGAAAGCAGCAGAAAATCACAAACTGTTTTTACAGAACATCTGTCTTCTCTTGACTCTCTTGATCTCACACTCTCCTGGTTTTCCTTTTATTCCTCCAGCTACTTGTTCTCAGACTATTTTTGGGTTCTTCTTCTTGCAGCCTTGCATGTGCTTCTCAGGGCTCTGATACTGGTCTCTCTTCTTCCCATTCTACTCTCTCCCTGAGCAACATTATATACTCCCATGGTTCTAGTGACCACATCCACAATGACTATGCTCATATTTTATCTCCATCCTAGAGCTTTATCCTGAGCCCCAGGTCTGTGATTCTAATACTCCTAACTTGCATATCCTTGCAAACTTTCAGCTCACGCCTTCCTGTTTACTCCTTCAGATCCACTTCCCCAGCCTACTCTGCACCTCCCATCCACCAGCTTCCCGGCTTCACCAGCTTCCAAACCACTTCAAGTGTTCCCTCCTCAGTGAATGCACCAATCCCCATCCAGTGACACAAGCCAGAAACTTGGGCAGCATCCTAAACTCCTAGAGCTCTGTCATGACCCTTATTGGTCACCAAATCCTCAGATCTTATATATAGATCCATCCTCTTTTCTCTATCCCCAATGCCATTCTGTTGAAGCCTTCATAATTTTTTGGATTATGCTCATCTTTATGATTGGAAGTTTAACCGGTCTCTTTGTCTCCAGTCTGATCTCCCGCCAGTCATTCACAACCTTGCACCCAGAAAGGACACCATTTTCTTATGAGCACTTAGTCTCACATTGGGCCAGTTGCAGAGATTCCAGAGATCAAGGAGAAACATGTTTTCCCATCGAGAAAACGATAGTTGAATAGCTGGATATTGTGGCAGGCACCTGTAGTCCTAGCTACTTGGGAGGCTGAAACAAGAGGATCACCTGAACCCAAGAGTCTGAGGTTGCTGTGAGCTATGACACCATGGCACTCACCCCAGGGTGAGTGAATAAGACTGTCTCAAAAAAAAAAAAAAAAAAAAAAAGGAAGAAAGAAAGAGGGAGGCAGTGCCCGTAGCCAGTGGGTAGGGCACAGGCCACATAGACCCAGACTGGTAGGTTTGAATCAGGCCCAGGCCAGGTAAACAATGACAACTGCAACAACAATAACAAAAATAGCCGGCCATTGTGGCTGGCGCCTGTAGTCCCAGCTACTTGGGAGGCTGAAGCAAGAGAACCTCTTAAGCCCAAGAGGTTGAGGTTGCTGTGAGCTGTGACACTATGGCACTCTACCAAGGGCAACATAGTAAGACTCTGTCAAAAAAAAGAAGGAAAGAAAAAAGAAGACTATAATTGGAGGTGGAAGTGAGGGTACGGTTGCCAGATTTAGCAAATAAAATTACAGGACATCAGTTAAATTTGAATTTCAGATAAACAAAAATTACTTTTTTAAAAACAATGCACTAATTGGAACATGCTTATACAAAAAAGTTTTATTATTTATCTGAGATTTAAATTTAACTGGCTGTCTTACATTTTTCTGGCAACCCTAGGTAGGAGTAAAAAATAAACAAATAAGGGTGG
Source organism: Loris lydekkerianus (assembly GCA_963574355.1). NCBI lineage: Eukaryota > Metazoa > Chordata > Mammalia > Primates > Lorisidae > Loris > Loris lydekkerianus. The sequence goes on from CAUYPK010076125.1 coordinate 21,050, forward strand.
TGCCTGTGGCTCAGTGAGGAGGGCCCCATATACCGAGAGTGGGGGGTTCGAACCCAGCCCCGGCCAAACTGCAAGAACAACAAAAAAATAGCTGGGTGTTGTGGTGAGTGCCTGTAGTCCCAGCTACTTGGGAGGCTGAGGCAAGAGAATCGCTTAAGCCCAAGAGTTTGAGGTTGCTGTGAGCTATGATGTCACAGCACTCTACCATGGCATAAAGTGAGACTCGGTCTCAAAAAAAAAAAAAAAAAAAAAAAAAAAGATGTGGTTTCAGATGGATCACTGTATGCATGGAAGAGGCAAGGCAGTAGCTAGCTGTAGTTGTAGCAGTTAGAGATGTTCAATACACATGGGCACCTTGATTTGGAGTGTGCAAGAACAGAAGAGATGTGCAGATACAATTAACAGAACTTGGTGACAAACTGGTTGTGAGGGCTTGATGGGAAAGGTGTTTGTCTTTGGTGACGGGTAAGGAACACAGGGGATGCAGTAATTTTAGCATGTGATAGGGGTAAAAGGTGGGAGAAATCACAGGATCAGGTTTGTATATGTTCAACTTAAGGTGGCTGTGACACCTTCAGAGGGCCAGGAGCCTGCAGGCAGCTGAATATGTGGGTCTGGAACTCCAGACAATCTGGGCCAGAGAGATTGGGAGCTCCAGCTTGAGGCCAAAGGAGTGGCAAGCCAAAGAGGAATAAAAGGAGAAGCAGAGACTAAAGTGAACCAACACTGAAGGAAGGGGTTGAGGAAGAGGAAAGGGACAAGCCAGTGAAGGAAACTGAAAGAGTGGCAGGACAAAAACAAAACCAAGTAACAGGGGGAGAGAGTTATCAATGGGACCAACTGTAGCAGAAAAATCAAGTCACATAAGGAACTGAAAACTGCCCACTGGGTTTTCTTGGAACATGGTTGCCTAGGGACTTTCTTGCTAAAAATAATTTAAAACACTAGACAATATAATTTAAAATACTAGTAAAAATATATGTATATTTTTTACTCACAAGATTTCAGTATTTGGTAATCATTCTCAGTAGGTCATTTTTATAAAATAAAACAGAGTATCGTTTATACCTGAAACATAAATGAAATATTATTTTTGTAAAATATGAGTGCTTTATCTGAATTATGGCAAAAGCTTATTACCTTACTCATCCACAGATCACCTATTTAACAGCTTGGATCTCTGAATATGACCAAAATATGAAGAATGATGACAAAATCCTAGGCTTTTTCAGGTCCCCACTTAGCACTCTCTACTGTTATTTGGTTTTTTGTTTCAGGTTAATTCAGGGTACAGAGAATTAGGTTCCAATGTTTGCATTTGTTAGGTAAAGTCCCTCTTATAATTGTGTCCCACCCCCAAGAGGTGTGCCATACACATTGTGCCTATTAAGTGGGAGCGCACCCACCCTCTCCCTCATCTCCCTCCCCACACCCTTGAATTGATTTTTTTCTCTTACGTATGTGTGTGTGTGTATTAGGTTGTCTATTGGCTTTCTATTATAATTGACTACATTGGATTTTTGCTTCTCCATTCTTATGATACCTTACTAAGAAGAATGTTCCAACTCCATCCAGGTTAATACAAAAAATGTAAAGTCTCCATCTTTTTAAGTGGCTGAATAGTATTCCACGTTATACATACACCACAGCTTATTAATCCATTCCTGGTGGGAATTTAGGTTGTTTCCACATTTTGGCAATTGTAAATTGAGCTGCAATAAACAGTCTAGTGCAAATGTCCTTATGATAAAATGATTTTTTTTTCTTCTGAGTAGATGCCTAGTAATGGGATTACAGGATCAAATGGGAGGTCTAATTTGCGTTCTTTGAAGATTCTCCATACTTCCTTCCAAAAAGGTTGTATTAGTTTGCAGTCCCACCAGTAGTGTAAAAGTGTTCTCTTCCATCTTCACACCGGCATCTGCAACAAAAAATATATTTTTAAAAATTAAATTCATCCGTTAGCTGACAAAAACAAGGGAAATATTAAAGCCAAAAAATAATAAAAAATGAATAGTGAAAGCAGGACAATATAAAATAAGCAAATCCCTATAGTTGGCTTTTATCCTGAGAGCAGTTCCTATGCCCAATGACCCTGAACATTGGTTTGTGGGGGTGGTCTCTGAATTTATGAGAAAGAAGACAAAGCCCAGGGCCCACTCACTGTGGGAAGTATGTTTAAGGCAGTAGTTCTCAACCTTCCTAATGCCGCAACCCTTTAATACAGTTCCTCATGTTGTGGTGACCCCTAACCATAAAATTATTTTCGTTGCTACTTCATAACTGTAATTTTGCTACTGTTATGAATCGTAATGTAAATATCTGATATGCAGGATATATTTTCATTGGTTGCAACCCATAGGTTGGGAACTGCTGGTTTAAGGAATTTCTCTTAAGGGCAGGACCCCAAAGGGCTGTGCCTACACTATGAGAATGAATTAGAAATAGACGTAACCCTCGCCTACTTCTCTCCCTCACACCAGAGGACTACAAAGCACCTAGGTGCTAAGTGGAAGAGGGAAGAAGTCTCCCCTGAGTATTTATAACTATAAGCAGGCCCTTGTCTGGTTTTGAAGACCAAATTTACACTGTTTTGGAAGGCTGAAAAACTTTAAAGTGGTCATTTACTCCACCTGGACATGGATTAGTAGCGGCTCCAGATGTCCCAACAGAATTTCTCTTTTCCCCTTTCCTGGGCTTTAGAATGTTGTTTCCTGAATCTGCAGACCCCTATAGGGTTGTCACAGGTTCTGGCCTCTGTATGTCCTACTCTTATTCCTTAGAAAATAACCTTTCTGTAACTGGCTCCCAAAGATTCATCCTTACCTTGTTTTTTTTTTTTTTTTTTTTTTTGTGTGTGTGTGTGAGACAGAGTCTCACTTTGTCACCCTCAGTAGAGCATTGTGGCCTCATAGCTCACAGCAACCTCAAACTATTGGGCTTAAGTGATTCTTTTGCCTCAGCCTCCTGAATAGCTAGGACCACAGGCACTCACCACAATACCCGGCTGTTTTTATTTATTTATTTATTTATTTTTATATTGAAAAGAAAGTAACTTTATTCCAGACCTAGCAGTAGGGAAATGGCCAAAGGCTCATGCCTCAAAGTAACCATTTCAAAATGTAGGGTTGAGGATAGGGGTTTAAAAGGGAGCTTTGGTCTGAGAAGTATGCAGAAGTGGCAAGAAGTGCTGGTCCCTCTGCCTTGCTCCGGTGGCTATTGCTCCACCTGGTGAATGGCGGCTTGAGGTCATCTCCTGGTGGGGTCCACATTGTTTCAGGACTCAGTCTCTGGAACTTCTAACTAGACATAAAATTAGATGGGGGAAACTTGTGCAAGGCAGTGCGGTTGCCGGCGTGATTAGGTTGATCGAACACACGCAGCCACTTGCCAGTTTTCCACTGTTTTTGTCCTCCTTCTGGGGTCCAGAAGTCCCTTGCTGGCTCCCTGTATCCTCAAAGGGATGATCATAGGCAGATCCCACCAGCCAGAGATGCCTGGAGTCTTGTCTCC
>CAUYPK010076130.1:0-34324 GCA_963574355.1 Loris lydekkerianus
CATATATAAACTGAACACTTTTATGATGGACAGTTTATTGCTTCTAGTTTGTGTTGGTATAAGCATACTGTGTTGGATGTGTTCCTGCAACTAACTCTTTGCCTATAGGCACAATAATTTCATTAAGAGAAATTACTGGGGTAGGAGAGTGAATTTGGGGAAGGGGAATGCCAGAGCAAAGGGTTTAAATAAGTTTAAGTCTTCAGAAACATAATTATTATATTGCCCCAGTTAACATTCTACTATGAGCATATGATGATGTTTGCTTCCTCAAGTCCTTGTTAACACTGGGTATTATGGTCAGGTTTAATTACATCTTAAAGAGAATAGACATCTTCCTAAGGTGACAGAATGACTCTGCAGATGCACAGGCATCAAGGGAGAGATTTTTTTTCACTAGTCAAGTTTGTGCTGCCTCCCGGTGGCACGCAGGAAAAAATGACAAGACAGAAAACCAAGTCCAAATAGAGATAATCTAAACAAGTCATCAATGTAAATTTATTTAGGGATAAAGTTCTAGAAAGTGGGTAGAAGAAAGGCAGAAATAATGGACTTGACCTTAGGATTTTAGAAGGTATTGGAACTGGAAGGAAATTCTTACTTATAAGTAGAATATGTGACAAAATTGTGCATGAGGCAAGATTTATTAAATGTAACAATAACAAAGGGAAATGATGTTGCAATGAGAGGCTCTGAGGAAAAGTACCATGCTGATTCATTGAAGGGGCTATGGGACTGCCTATATCATGTGCATTTTGTATCTGTTTCTCCTACAAGACAGAGAAGACAGTGAGGTATGGAGAGATTAAGTGACTTGCCCAGCATCACAGGACAGTTTTCTAAGGTAATTGTTTCACTGAAAAGAACGTTTTAAAACAGCAGCTATGAACTCTGTATCTTAGACTAAGTTTGGCAAAGAAAGTTTATTTTTACTTTGGAATCATTCCCCTATGCAAAACACTATGCTCCCTAGGGACACAGGAGGAAAGGAAGCGGAAAAAGCTGCACAGACAAATGACAGTGGTCGGTTGTCCTAAAAGGAGCTGCTAATCTATTGCTGTTTTCCAGAGCTCCATCCTCTGCTGTTTTCCTGTTCCTGGATAATCTCATCTCTCCCAGGACTGCAAATCCCACCTGCACAGGCATTCATCTGCTGCTCATTCACTCTTTCACTTAGATTCACCACGTATAAGCAGTCTGCTCAGTACGGCTTCCCTGAGAATTGAGGTTGGAGAAAGACATCAAATAATCACAGGAATAAATACATATTTACAGACTTGACAAATAAAAGTTCATGTTACTATGAAAAAGTACAATGCTTTTTAAACTTTTTCTTTGCTCTCATGCCTCTAATGTGCTCATATCTCTAATGATTTATTATTAATTGATTAATAATTGAGGTGTTGCCTAGAGTCTTTGATTGTTTTAAGTGCTAAAATTAGATATTTGACTTGAAAGCTGATATTCTACTTAGCCACTAGAATCATTCTGATTGTTAATTTTTGGAAGGTTTAACAAAAAATGATTCATAAAAATATTGTATGTGTCATCATTTCACTTAGATGTGCCTTAACAGATATGCTCAGAAAATATACTGTTAATTTCAACATACCTTTGCACGACTTTTCTTTTTTCATTCAGGAATGACATACATATATCAAAGGGTATTCATTTTCAGTATGTAGATAAATGATCATTTAACATGTAGATATCAGTAGCAATGAGGTCTTTATAATGTGTTTATAATTTCTTAATTCTATAATGTGTTCATTTTCATGAAACCTTTGCATTGGAGTTTGTGGCCTAGATGAAAGAAAGTACCTCTTCTTTAAAACTTCTTACCTACATTGTTAGGTTTGTTTTAACAGAATTCTCTGTCAGGTACATCCCATCATTTAAAATGGGAAAGTGATAAAAAAAGTTCTTATTTTTCCTAGGGTTTCCAGATAAGATATACAATAGCTGGTTAAATCAGAATTTCAGAAATGAATTTTTTTTTCTGTGTTTTAGTATATGTGGGCATTTATTTGTTTATTATAATTCAAATTAAACTGTGTTTCTTTCTGTATTTTTATTAGCTAAATATGGCAATTCTACTCTTGCTCAATGCCACATTATATTTAATTATTACCAGCCCAACATGCATCAAAAATAGTTTCTAAGCTGTGCTTTGCCTCTCACAGACATGTCAATAAAATAGGGAAAGACACAACAAGCATACGAAGGAGGTTTCACTAAAGCTAGTATTTTAAACTCCTGCTTATTTGGTGTTTTCAAGGGGCATTTACGGACCAGGGTAGGGAACAGTAATAAGTACAGGTAATGGAAACATATTTTTATTTTATAAATTGGGGAACTGGGCTATAGTGAAAGGGAAAAAGAAAGGGAACTAACCAGCTGTTTCTGATTGGTAGTAGGCTTGTTAATTAGGTGATCAGTATTAAGAAAGAGTATGCATAAAAGGTGAGGATCTAGAAATTGATTCCTTTTAGATCGTTTTGCCTGTCTATCTCCTTGGGAAGTCTTTGGGTATTTCTAAGTGAATGGTACTCCAGTCTGATGATGACTACTTACCCAAACTCAAAAGTCTTTTCAGAGGAAGTGGCATGGAAGCTACGAATAGAAAAATGAGAATGAGTAAGTTAACTAAAGCACAGGAAACATTATGGTTGATCAGATTTTCACAGAGCCTTCTTCCAGCAGATCTCCAGTAAGAAGCATGTAAGTCAGAAAGGGGTGTGAGTAGGTTGTCTCTTCACTTTATTGTTTCCTTTGCTGTGCAGAAGCTTTTTAGCTTGATATAATTCTATTTGACTATTTTTGGTTTTGTTGCCAGTGCTTTTGAGGTTCCAAAAATTCTTGCCCAGAAAAAGGTCTTATAGCATTTTCCCTATTTTTCTTGTAGTAGTTTCATATTTTTCAGGTCTTATCCTTAAGTTTTAATTTTGAGTTATTTTAATATATAGTGAAAGATGGGGATTTAGTTTCATTCCTCTGTATATACAGATGTCCAGTTCACCAAACACCATTTTGTTCCCCAATAAATGTTTTTGACCTTTGTAAAATATGAGTTGGCCGTAAGTGCATGCTTTTTTTTTTTTTTTTTTGAGAAAATAGTTGCAAACTAACCCTGCTCCAAGGCATTAATAACCAAATATGTAAGAAACTCAACTCAATAGCAAAAACTTTCCCCAAATAATCTCATTAAAAATTAGTCTAAAGACCTGAATAGACATTTCTCATAAAAAAAAGGGCAACAGATATATGGAAAAAATGTTCAACATCACTAATCACCAAGAAAATGAAAATCAAAATCACAAGAATCCTCTTACCCCAGTGAAAATGGCAAGTATCAAAAAGACAAAAAAAAGAACAAATGCTGGCAAGAATGTGGAGAAAAGGGAAATGCTAGTATACTTTGGAGAGAATGCAAATTAGTACAGTCATTGTGGAATATAGTATGAAGCTTTCTCTAAAAGCTAAAAATAGATCTAATATATGATCCATCATTACGTTATTATGAATAGTGCTGCCAAAAACATGGGTGTGCAGATACCTTTTCAGTACTGGACATCACCTTAATGTCCATCAGTGGTTGAGTTAAGAAAGAAAATGTGGTATATATACACAATGGAGTATTATTCATTCATAAAAAGAATAAATTCAGTCATTTGCATCAATAGGGATAGAAGTAGAGGTCATTTAAGATAAATAAGTAGAGGTCATGTTAAGAGAAATAATCAGACACAGAACAATAAATATTGCATGTTCTCATGCTCATGTGGGAGCTAAAGAAGTGAATCTTATGGAGGTAGAGTAGAATGGTGATTAACAGAGGTTAGGGAAGGAAGGGAGAAATGAAAAGAAACTGGTTAATGGGCATAAAAATACAGTTAGACAGAAGGAATGAGATCTAGTATTTGATAGTACTGTAGAAAAATAGTTAACAATAATTTATGAAGTAGCTGGAAGAGAGGAATTGTAATGTTCTCAAGACAAAGACAGATAAATGTTTGAGTTGATGGATATTACAACTACACTGACTGGATCATTACATGTTCTATACACATACAAACATGGCATATCAACAAAACTTTTTTGCAAAGGGAAGAGGGGTGTATGTGTGAGGGGGCGGTAACTATAGTTAAAATGTCCTAAGTTCCATCTGTTGTCTAAGAAGGAGGAAGAGATATAGATTAGAATTTGTTCAATTAACAAAGCTTAAAAGTTGTAGAGGGATCACCAAAAGATAGTGCCAGAATTACTAACTCTCCAAGTGGTACAGAGGAAAATGGTGGGGATGTGTACAGCAAATGGGGTAGGGAAGGACAGGCCAATGAAAATGTTCAAGCAATCCAAGAGAAAACATTACTAGGGAAACCTTAAAAACATGTCAAAAACTTAACATAGAACATGGTAGGACTGCATCACAAAATATCAGAAATCATAATCAATGTCAAGGGGCCAAGGTTTTTTGTCTCTACCTGAGACAAGGTTCTCAGATTGAGCAAACAACCAATAAGGAACTACATGTTATTTACAAAAGCACAATATAAACATAAGGACATGAAGAATTAGTAGATAAAAAGAATATAAAAATATATACCAAGGCAACACCAACTAAATGAAAATTGGCATGTCTAAATCTCCATCAGGTCAAATACTATAAAGTAAAACTTTTTTGGACATAAAGAAGGTTATTACAACCTGGTGAAATGGTCAATTCATCAGGAAGAAATTTTAAACGTTTATGTACTTTATAACATAGGTTCAAAATATAGGACAGAGAAATTGGTAAACTTACAAGAAATTGACAGAAATTACTTTCTATAACTGACAAAGCTGAAAAACACATTAGAAAGGATATAGAACACTTGCACACAATTAACAAACTTACTTAACAAATATATTTTATAAAGGACCAGGTACGAGGCCATGAAGCAAGTATCAAGAAGCTTTAAGTAATAATGGTCTCATTAAAGGCTATGATGGAAATCAATTAATGCAAATTAGTTAAAAATAAATACCAAAAAGCTAGTAACACATTTCTGCATTTTTGGAAATTAAGAAAAAATTATCTGAGACCCATCCAGATGATATCTCAAAGGAAATATCATGGTATTTAAAAAATTGTAAACTGAATGATAAAGAAATTATGCCATAAAACTTAACAGATAGATATAACAATAATAGTACTTGATGGGAAATTCATAGCCTAAGTATATTTTTTAGAAAATATGTTGAAAATAAAGACATTAAGCACTCAACTGAAGAACTGAAAGTAAATAACAGAACAGACTCAAAGAAACAGAAAGGAAGGAAATAGTACAAATAAGGGGAAAAAAACATGAAATGCAGAAAGAACTACAACAAGAAAAACTAATAGGGATGATTAATAAGACTTGCCAAGACAAAAGACATAAATAAATAAAATACAGAATCAAGGAGGGAATGGGCAAAAGAAACAAAAAACTTGACTATATTTGTGAGCATGAAAGAATTAATATGGAAGGCACAGATTTTGTCTCCCTCAAAATACGTATTCAGATGACTTTACAGTTGAATTACTAATTTTTCAATAGACTGTTTATTCCTGTATTATTTAAATTGCTACACAATATAGAAAAACAGTTTTAGACAGTTTATTCCTATATTATTTAAATTGCTACAGATACAGAAAGAATTGCATGGCTTATTGTATGAGGCTAGTGTAATTTTTTAAATTCATTTTTTAAAGTAATTTCAAATTTACAGGAAAGTTACAAATAGAAAGGTGTTCCCTCTCTATTTGAAAGTAGCAAATTGTTGACATTTTGTAGCTAATTACTCACACTAATTTACAGTCTATTTCCCATAAGCAAGCACTTTTTTCCTACATAATCGCAATACACCACTGGGATCAAGAAATTAAGATCATACATTAAAACCGTCTAACATACTGGCCCAATTCAAGATTCTCCATAATAGAGAAATAAAATTAAATCCAATAACACATGTAAATATCTCATTAACTGGAGCTCAAAAAATAGCCATTCTTTCTATTAATCTGTTCCTTCCTTGGGGGCTCCTGGGTTTCTACCCTGGGTGTGGCTGCAGTTGCTTGTTCTCCAACCCGCGCACAATCAGAGAAGTAGGGGGACCCTTATGTCAAGCCATATCCTCTACACGGCCTTAGTGCAGAGAATTTCCGTGGCCTGTCCTGAGTTATAAGCTGCCCACCTGAGCTTGCGTTTTCACCACCCCATAGTGCCTCCACCTGTACAAGGCGGCACTGAGCTGGGAAGGGCACCCCGCGCAGCTGCGGGCATCCTGCTCCGCACGCCGCAATCAGGCTTTGCGCATGCGTCTCGGGCACCTGCAGCGCTACAAAGGGCGGGAGCGGCTGCTGCTTGCCGCCATCTTGGGCCTCGGAGGTGTTCTTAGAGTTTTGGGGAAAAAACGGCCTGACCCGTACTGGGGCTCTCGGTAAGTCCGCTCTCTGCTTATTTATGGATAGCCCTCTGTAGGTCTTTCGGTTTCAAAGATTCCTGCTGCCACCTTCCTGCATTTTCTCCCTAGATTCGCAGTGGCTTTGGCTTCTTGGGGGCGGCTTGTCCTCCGCAGTCCGGTCCGTGGTGGGTCCGCTCAGCTCCCTCCTCCCCATAACCTTGGCCTGAGCTCAGACTCACCAGGGGCTGCTTAGTCCTGCCTGCCCAGGAGCAGCTGCCCTTGCCCAGGACACACGCAGACATGCGGAGGTACCCCTCCCCCCAGCACACTGGCTGATCTTAATGCTGTTTAAAAAAGGTTCCCCCCCCCCAATTCAGAACAAAGGACATAAACAGCCAACGTTTGGATGGGTGTGCAATTTTGAAAAATTTATTTTTCATGAGTTATGTAATTGTAACACTTTAATATATAATTTTTTTAACCTTAGGAATTAAAAAAAATATCCCATCTATCTGCAGCTTGTTGGAGGGTAACCTCCCTGATTTTCCAGTGCTATCTCCTAATACGTTGGTGTGGACCCTTCACATCTTCCTTTATGTGCACACAAACACCTGTTTGCATATATGTGTTGGATATCATTTTTCTATTCTGTATCCATTATCCTGATAGCCCTCCTCCCAATTTAACAGAATTTCTAAGGTCTATTCAATTAAAGCCAATAGAAATAAATTTAACTTAACTGTTTTTAAATTACCAATAGCAAGGAATAAAATAGATGCTGTCAACAGTGGTTCTCAACTAGCCTAATTGCTGTAATATAAATGTATTTTCATTGTTAAAAAGGGATTGAGAACCGCAGCCTTAGACTCTCTTAGAGTCTAAGATATATTCTATTCACCTTTAAAAAAACATTCAGGTTGTGTGCACCCACATGTGTTTTACAGCTTTTCTGAAAACAGTAAAAGTGTGATCAAATATACATATTTGTAGTGTACAATTTGATATGGCACATGTAGGAATACACCTAGCCACTGATATAAAGATGATAAAACAACTCTCCCCCCAAATAAGTTTCCTTTGGTCCCTGTTCATCCCACATTCTCCTCCCTTCAGGCAATCATTGATTTATGGCTATAGATTAGTTTGCAATATTCTAGGTTTTATATAGGTGAAATCATACAATATGTAATCTCTTTGCTTTCACTCATAATTATTTTGAGACTCATCTGTGATGCGTATCAGTGTTTCATTCCTTTTATTCATTCCTTTCATTCCTTTCCATTTCATTAATAGTTTCCATTTTATGCTACAAAGCTGGCAACTTTAACAGTAAGGTTCAGTCCATATGATTAGATATTGAGTTTATTCAAGTGCAGGGTTTGAGGATGGTCACCAAGGAAGACATAGATTCAAAAAGCCTGGGGTTAATGCTGTGAAGTGGGGAGGGCTGGAGAATGGAGGGTCTCTTACACAGGAAAAGTCTGGGGAGGATTTCATCATTTTCCACAATAGTTTCAGCAGTTTGGTAATAGGCAGTGTTTTTCTTTTCTTTCTTTCTTACCTTTTTTTTTTTTTTTTTTAAAGGTATATTAATACACAATAAGCATATAGTAGTCAAGGGGTCATCTATCTCAGGGTCATCTGCCCTGAGGTGGAAACAAGGAAATAAAGGAGGAAGTTAATCTATAACAAAAAGTCAGTAATTTAAGAGGACAAGCTCCATGACCGAGTCTTCAAAGTGCCTTCTTCGGGGCCAAATAACTTTTAGAAGTTCCTAGATTGTTTTGTTTTTCAGTAGACATACTATTCCTTTTACACAGCCATTTTATGGTTCTATTGTTTGTTGTCTTGAAAACACATTTGACTTGTTTTCAGTTTTTGGCTCTTACTAATAAAGTTGCTATGAAAAATGTTTTTGCATGGACATATACTTTCATTTCTCTTGGATAAATAAATACCTAGAAGGTGATTGGCTTACTCATGTTGAAGGTACGTATTTTAAGTTTTTAAGCAATTGCTGAACCATCTTCCAAATTGGTGGTGGCATTTTATGGTTCCATCTGTAGTCTGACATTTCCACTTACTCCACACCCTCACTGATGGTGGGTACAGATACCCTTTTAATTTCAGCCATTCCAGAGGACATGAAGTGTTATTCTAGTGATTTAACTTGCATTCCCCTAGTGACAGTCGTGTTGAGCATTTTTTCAAGTGCTAATTTTTCATCTTTATATCTTCTTCAATGAAATAACTGCTAAGTGTTTTTCCCATTTTTAAATTGGGTTACTACTGTCTTATGAGTTGTACAAGTTCCATTTTATATAGGTTAGAGATGGTTCTAGGTTAGCTATGTTTTGCAAATATTTTTCTTATTGTGGCTTGCCTTTCAATTTTTTAGAAAGCATCTTTGTAGCGCATTTTTAACTTTGATGGATTCTGGTGTATTGATTTTCCCCACTTGTAATTCATATATTTTGTATACTATTTAAAAAATCTTTGCCAAATCCAGGTAATTAAAATTTTCTATTTTTTCCCCTAGAGCAGTGGTTCTCAACCTTCCTAATGCCGTGACCCTTTAAGACAGTTCCTGTGGGTCATGATCCAGAGGTTGAGAACTGCTGCCCTAGAGGTTCTGTATATTTATAGCTCTTATATGTAGGTTTATGAACCATCTAGAATTTTATGATATGAAGTCAGATTTTGCTTTAAGCATATGGCTATCTAACGGCTACATCATTTGTTGCATTGCTTGGCCCTTTGTTTGAAACCTGTTTCATCTTTCATTGACCTTGTATCTGTGGATCTTATTTCTGGATTCTCTCTTCTATTCTAGTGCATTTTATCTTCCCATTCCAATATCACAGTGTTTTGAGTACTGTAGCTTTGAAATTTGTTCTTTTGCAGGAATTTATTTATCTGTTTAGGTTGTTCTATTCTTTTGCATTTCCATAAAAGATTTAGAAACAACTTTTCAATTTCTACCAAAAAGCATTCAAGAATTTTGAATGGAATTGTGTCAGTTCTGTAGAGGAATTTGGGGGAGAATTAATACCTTAGTATTTATTTAGATAGAATGATAGAATCTTTGATAGAAGAAATTTTTTAGTTTTATAAACAGTGCTGCAGTAAACATCTTCCAGCATGCATCCTTATATTTGTAAGGATAGATTACAAGAGGAACCTATGTTACTATAACAAAATATGTGAGCATTTTAAGATTTGATAGGAACCACAAATTTACATTGCTAAAATATAACAATTTATTCTCCTGCTTGAAACCTATGAACATTCGTTCTCCAACTCTTGTTGTGAATATAAACATTTATAGTTTTTACTAACCCAGTGAATGAAAGCAAAATTATTATTTTTGTTTTCCCCACTAGAAATGTGAAGCATATTTTTGTTACATTATTTTATTTTTTGTTATTTTTTATGATGCTAACTTTTTATCTATATTCCATGTCACAAATTTTTATAAAATATCTGTTGTCTGTTCATGTGATAGTTTTGTTTATATAGGAAGTTATAAATATTGAACTCTGTTCATCATTTCTTATATGGTTTTTGGGTTTCTGTCTTGTCTACCTGATCCTAAAGTATTTGAAATATTTTTAAAAATTTCCTTCTAACTTTATGGCACTTTTGAAAAGAGTTTATTTTTTTCTTGTCAGAAAAGATATGTATAGTCATCTATCTCACTGCCCGTCCCGCTTCAGAGGCTAACATTTCAGGGAAGATGGTAAAGCATTACTTTCTTTTTTGGTATATTTCTATCCCTGGTGTTTTACTACTGAAATACCAGAAAGTGCTGTGTTTTTAATGCCAAAGAAAAGAAAAGAAAAATGGGATGTAGAAAAGTCAGGAGAAAATAACTTCCATTCAGAACAATCCATGGGAAAATACATTTATGCTTTTTTCCCTGTTTTAAAATTTTGAACTATTCCAAACACACAGAAATAATATAAATCCATTAACACAACACCTAGAATTAATGGATATTATTTTGCCACATTTGCTTTAGCTATCTGAACTGATTATGTATCATTTTCATACTTGTTTTTACATTTTTACTTCAACCTTTAATAATGAAGTAAAATACGCAAGTAGTACATCACTGTGGATGTGTATATTTTAGCAACTCTTGATTCAAGTTACATTTTTGAGAATGAAGTTACACATACAGTTTTGTTCATTTTCATACTATGTGATATCTTTATATGAAATTACTCCTCTACCTAGAAACAGTTTATAGGTTCTTGCTCTTATAAACAGTGATACAAGGAACATTTCTCTACGTTTATTTCTTTAAGAGAATGTTTTGAATTGTGTACCTTAAAAAACATTGAAGTCCTAACTCTAAGGACTCTCATCTTATTGGAATAGGATTTTTGTAGACGTAATTAATCAATTTAAAGTGGGGTGGTTAGGGTGAGCCCTAATCTAACCTCACTGGTGTTCTTAGAAGAAGAAAATAAAAACAAAGACGCACAGGTAGATGGCAGAAGTTGGAGTGACACAGCTGCGAGCAAAGGAGTGACAAGGATTGTTGATCATCACGAGAAGCGAGGAGAGAGACGTGGAACAGAGTCTCCCTTAGAGCCTTCAGAAGGAACCAACCCTTCAGACACTTTGATTTCAGAATTCTGGCCTTCAAAACTGTGGGAATAAATTTGTTGTTTAAGCTACCCAGTTTCTTGTACTTTGTTATGGTCTGATAGACATAGACTATTGCGATAGGGAGGCATACAGAAATATCAGCGCAGGGTAATCTTTTACTTTACTGGGTGATGCAGAATTGCCTTCCAGGTACATGTTTACTGCCGGCATTGTACTCAAGTTTTCAATGTACTGAGTAATGTAACTCAGTATATTTAGATTTTTTAATATTTCTCTAATGGGTAAAACATTATCTTATTTTAAAATTTGGATTCCTGTGATAAAATAGTGAAGTTGACTGTCTTGTATTTACAAATTATATTTTTCTGTTGGGTTGTTTGTATTTTTACATTAAAAACTGTCCTTTGTGAAGGATAGAATTCCTTTGTTCGTCCATTGAAAAAATATTTAAGTGCCTTCTGTGTAAAGGAATTGTTCTAGGAGGTGGATACAGATAGTGAACAAAACAGACAAAAATTATTCTCATGGAGCATTCTGAGTGTGAAGAGAAATAGAATGTACTCAATTCTAATATGAAGGCAATAGATTATCTAATAAAAGAGGGGGTTGGAGAAAGAGGGATCAAGGAGAGGAGAGGTGGAGGGGGTTGGGGGTTACAGTGTATGGCACACCTCTTGGGGGCAGGACACAATTCTAAGAGGGACTTTACCTAATAACTGCACTTTGTGTAACCTAATTCTTTGTACCCTCAATGAAGAAATGCTCATAAAAGCACTTCTGTTGATACTGAACTGTATGGATTGACTTGAGACCAAAATTGGATGAACAGGTAAACTTATGGTCTATTACAGAAGCACTCAAGGTGTGGTCCACAGATCCTCAGGGGTTCTTGGGTCCCTTTTAAGGGATCTGTGAGGTCAAACTTTCCATAATGATACTAAGACATCATTTACCCTTATTAAAAAAATAAATAGCTTTATTAATATATAATTCACCATTTTAAAGTTAAAAATTCGGTAGGTTTTAGTATGTTCATAAAGTTATGCAACCATCACCACTGCCTAACTCAATGTTTTTTGTAATTTAAAAAAGAAACCAAGCAGTCACTCTCCATTGCCCCCCAGCTTCTGGCAGCAATAATCTAAGAATTTACTCATTCTGGACACTTCATAGAAATTATGTGGTAATTGTACAACATACAGACTCTTGTATATGTTTTCTTTCACTTAGCATTATGTTTTCAAGGTTCATGTAGTATGCATGGGTACACTTTTTTTTTTTTTTGAAAGGCTGAATACATTTCACCATATGGATGTTACTATATAATGTTTCTTCATTCAATAGCTGATGCATATTTGGGTAATTTTTGCTTTTAGCTATTATATTGCTGTGAACATTCTTGTGCACATATCTGTGTAGACTGGACATATGTTTTTCAGTTTCCTTTGGCATAGATCTAGTAGTGGAGTTGCTGTTTAACTTTTGAGCAACTGCTAAAGTATTTGCCAGAGTGGCTTCACCACTTACAATACTACTCCACTTACATTGTAGGAGGGTTCTGATTTCTCTGCATCCTTGCCAAGACTTGTAATTGTGCCTCTTTTATTTGTGAGATAGTCTTTCACCCCACTGGAGTGCAGTAGCATGATCACAGCTCAGTGCAACCTCCAACTTCCCAACTCTCATGCTGAAGCAATTCTCCTGCCTCTGCCTCTGCCTCTGAGGTGGTATCCCATTGTAGTTTTAATTTGCATTTTCCTAGTAACTAATGGTATTGAATGTCTTTTTTATATACTTATTGGCCTTTTGTATATCTTTTTTGAAGTGATGCGTAGTGAAATCCTTGGCTCTTTTTTAGATTGCAATATTTTTTATTGTTGACTCTAAGAGTTGTCATATGTATTGTTGATTAAACTCTTTATCAAATATATACTTTGCAAATAACTTCTGCCATTTTGAGGATTGGTTTTTCACTTTCATGATGGTGTCCTTGGAAGCACAACATTTTTCAATTTTCCTGGTCTTCATATCCAAGAAGCCATTGCCTAGTTAGGTTATTGTCTTAGTATGTTTTCTGTTTATAACAGATTACCTGAACCTGAGTAATATGAAAAGGAAAGGAATTTGATTTTCACAGAAAGTGATACTTTACAGTAGAAACCGTAACTCCATTGTAAGTTGTCAGGAGCTATTTGACCACAATGTTGTTATGTCCTAATAGACCCACTGTAAAGTCCAAGAATTGTAAGTTGAACCTTCCTAAATTGGGACTACCTGTATATTGTGAGAGGTAGGGGTCTAATTTCATTCTTTGCATGTGACTATTCGATTGTTTTAGGATCATTTGTTGAAAATATTATTTCCCCATGAATTAACATGGCACCTTGTCCCTACTTACGTTTTTTTGGTGTGTTAATATTGACAGTGGTGCAAAAACAATGGTGGGTGAAACTGCTGGCACCTTCCTATCAATGGTACCAGACTGCATCATTTTATTCTTCGCTACAAACACAGTAATGTGAAACTGGTACTTTTTTTTAAAGGGTTCTTGATTGAGCAGTAAAAATGAATATTGTTAAAGGTTGACCCTTGAGGACATGCCTTTGAATATTCCTTATGATGACATGGGAAGTACTCATAAAAGCACTTCTGTTGATACTGAACTGTATGAATTGACTTGAGGAAAAGAATTTGGTATTATCTGAGTTACAAACTGAAGCAGCTTTTTTTCCCAGCAGTACTATTTTTACTTCAAAGAACTAATAACTGTGGTTGTTCATATTTGGATATTTTGCAGAGTGAAGCAAGTTTGTTCGTAGGGAAAACCACTATTAATAACATTCAAATTTAATAGCAAAAACTAGAAAGTTTGGGAAACTTGTATCTGCTACTTTGAGCTTGATGGCTTCCCAGTATTTGGTTTCTGATCTAGCAGGTGATGTTAATTAGTTTGATTTGGAGATGTTGGATAATGTCTGATGTCAACACATAGAAGATAAACTCAGTGAACCAATATTTTCAAATTAATGTATATATCTTATGCATATTTGAAAATTCCATTTGAAGTTCAAGATAGACAAATGAACTTTAAGGTAATAGTAAAAACTCAGCTGATTTTATATCCTGTGTTGTGACTAACTTCTCAGAAACTACCGCTCATTGAGTTTTGTGCATATCAAAGAATATCCTGTTATATGGGAAAACTATTAAAATTCTCTTCCCATTTCCAACTGCATGTTTGTGTGTGGGTGGATTTTCTTCACATACCTGACCCAAAACACAACCTATTGCAACACATTGAGTCTATAAGCAGATGTGAGATGTCTACTTAATGGAAAATAACTAGAATTAAAGAAATTTGTAGAAATCATAAAACTATGTCACTCTTTTTACTGAGGTTTTGGGTTTTGAAAAATATATTTCATAAAGACATGTTAACATTTAGTGGATTATTTTAAAATGAATTAAATTTTAAATTAAAAATTCATTTTAAGATTCCCGGTTTTATTTTTAATATGGTAAATGTTGATGATATTAGCTACAAAAATGAAAGCTCTTTGGGATCCTCATTTTTAGGAGTGTAAATGTGTCCCAAGTCTAAGGGTTTGAGAACCATTTGTTTAATAGATGGTTGTTTTTGATAATTTTTGGGAGGGATGTTAGACTACTAAGGTAAGGGGAAAATACGGTTTTAATTAAAGTGGTCAGATAATGCTTCAGCTAGAAAGGAACATTTAAACAATGACTTGGAGGTGAGAGAGGAAGTTGTACACTGAGAACAATTAAGCCTAAAGCTCAGAGGCAAGAAGGTTCATGGAGTGGTAAAGAAGGCGTTATACCTTTAGTGAAATAAGGGAGGGAAGTATGATAGGGAAAAGAGAGAAAAGGTGGGAGTCCTGGTGTTGATGGTGATGGTTAGAAGTTTAACCATTGTCATAGCCATTTCGATAGCTTTAATTTTCACTCAGTGAAATTAGGAGGTACTGGAATTTTTTTAAGCAGAGTAGTTAATATGAAATATTATAATTTTAAAAGATTACTCTGGTTACAATGCTGAGAATAGTCATGGGTCAGGATAGGGTAAAGTTAATAATAGAAGACTAGTTAGGAACCTTGTATTACAGATGAAAGAGGAAAGTAGATTAGCCAGGGTGGTAGCAGCCGAGATGGAAGGAATTGTCATACTCTGGAGATGACCCCAATAGGATTTCCTGATAGTGGGATATGAGAGAGTTTTGAGTTATGTATTACTAAAGATATTTGGCCTGAGAAAATCTTTCATGTGGTAGATTAAATTGCTTTTTAACTTCATTTATACTAGCTTCATTTTTTGCCTGTGATTAAAAATTTTTTAGTGTTTTAATTTTTTATGATCTCAGTTTCTTTATCTCTTGAAGCCTTCCTTAGTAAGATTAGAAAAGTCTCGTATTTTCTTCTGATTCTTTTAGGTAGTTTAAAAATTAGTTAATCCATAGGGGCACCTGTATCTCAGTGGTTAGAGCACAAGCCCCATGTAGCAGGGGCGGTAGGTTCAAACCTAACCTGAGCCTGCTAAATAAAATAAATAAATAATAATAGTTAATCTAGCTAGCATTTACTTTTGCTTTCACTAAAACAGAGTTATTCAACCTCAGCACTATTGACATTGTGGGTTAGATACTGTTTTGTGAGGGGCTTTTCTGTAAATTACAGAATATTTCTCAGCACCTCTGGCTTCTACCCACTAGGTTTCAGAAGCATCCATGTCCTATCCCCAGTGTGACAACCAAGTGTATTTCCAGGCACTGTCAAGTGTTTCCTCAAGGACAGACTTGCTCCGGGTTGTAAACTACTTTAGTAAAGAATGTTAAATGGAAGCCTTGGTTTTGAAATACACATATAAAAAATATTGTACACTATTTTATTTTTTATTATATCAATCCCATTAAAGACCTCAATTTAGAAACTACTCTGAATATATGGAGAGGATGGGAAGAAGAAAACCAAAGCACAGATGCTTCAACTTGAGTCAATTTCATGGGACATGGTAACCTTGCCCAGTACTTGGTAGAGTTATAGCACAGTGATCTTAAATTTTGAAAACTGAAGAATTAAAAAGTCTATTCTGTCACAGAAGGGTGCTTTGCTTACTTTTTTGTTTATTTTGTGTTTTTCCCCACTTATTCTTAACTCTTGTCCATAATTGTGTGATTTAGCTGAGAGAACAGCATGAAGTGGAAGTAACATACACAGAGAACTAGACAGATAATCAAAGGAACTAATCTGAAACACTAAACCTTTTGATCTTCAAATTTGTGGTCGAAAAATAAATTTTATCATGAAGATCAGCTAAACTATACTGAAAACCTTAAAACAATGTAGAGCATTTTAGGGAATTATTAATATAAGGAGTTAGTATTTTATGTGCTTTAATTTTTTTTATAGAATATTTAAAATTTAAATTTTTATCATAGTTCTAGACTTGTATGCTTCAATAATTTTAGCCATTAGTCAGTAATATATAGCTACTGAACATCTGAAATGTGATTAGCCAAAATACATACCATAGTTTGAAGACTTACTAATTAAAAAACAAGTCAAATGTCAGTAATTTTATATTGCTTATGTGCTGAAGTAAGTTTTTAGATGCTGGATACATTGATTTAGATTATACAAAATTTCATTTGTCTTAATTTGTTCCCACAGAATTTAAAAATTTTGTGTGTGTGTTCAATTATATTTCTAGTGGACCCCACTGGTCTAGATTTATTAGATGTTAATTCACAAAAGACAACTTTCAGTGGGTGATGTCTCTATAATATGTTTCCTATGGAATCAAGGAATTCTAGCATGGAAGGATTTTCTGTATCAGTTTTAATTGCTTGAAGATTCTCTAGAGCAGTGGTTCTCAACCTTCCTAATGCCAAGACCCTTTAATACAGTTACTTCTAGCAATGAAAATAATTTTATGGTTGGGGGTCACCACAACATGAGTAACTGTATTAAAGGGCCATGGCATTAGGAAAGTTGAGAACAATTGCCCTAGAGGAATTGTGATGCTATGAATTTATTTAAATTTAATTTAAGAGTTTATGAACTTTGAATTTTAATTTATTTTGAAAAAATATAATTTAAAAAAATTCAAAAACTACATATAAAATTTAAAAGCAGAGAAAGAGTACTAATTAGTGCCATCATATTCTTTGATTTTTTTTTTTTTTTTAAATTATGGCTTTCCATGTTTTCATTTAAGTCTATTAGATCATGTATAATTGCAGAAATATGTATACTGCTACATAGATCTGAGTCTGAGTCTCCTGATACTGTGCTATGAAACACAATAAGGCACATATAATGAATCTGGTAGCTTGTGTTTATTAGAATGAATTGTTTTCCTTTACTGACTTAATAATATATTTATAAACTTATGAAATTATTAGAACACTAATGAATCAATTTTATATTTTCTATTTACTTTTTACATCTTATGTTAGAAGGATTGCTGCCGCAAAAAAAAGTTTGAAAAACCCTAATTCAATTCAACCTCTCATTTTACAGATTTAGAATCTGATTATAAGGAAAAAGTTTCCTAAATTTTACACAATAAATTTGAATCCTGATATCCAAACTGTATGTACACAGGGTAAGTATTTTCTGTTATAAAGTCATATTCTGAGGAATACAATATTGAGTAGGGGTTAAATTTAGAACATTTTGATTTAAATTATTTCTTTAAAATAATATAGTTCATTATATGAAATAATTGGTTTCGTTTTAAATTTCATGTATTGATATTTTCCTGAATTCTCTATGAATTGTCAGTGTTTGGTCTTTGGGTGTACAGGCCATGATGCTGAGAGCTTTCTTCATGATCCTATTGAGTAAACATTGGAGAAGCAGGTGAAAGAGGCTGTTTGACAGCCACAAAATAGGTTATTCTGTCTACCTGATTAAGAATTCTTTCTACTGTGAGGCTCTTCGGTGAGTATTACGTAGTACCAAATTCTTTTCTTATGTGCCAAGTCCTTAGAGGCTCACCACACACCTCTTCTTCAGACTTTTTTGTAACATATGCTCCTGTATTGCTCTTTCGGAATTTCTAATTCTCCTACAGAAACCAGTAGCCATTGCATGTTAGTATGTATAGATTCTTAACTCATGAAATTTCTTCTTCAGGGAAGGTAGACTTAGTGGTAGATTTGTCTATTATGAAGATTTCCTTTTATTTCTCAGTCAGGGTTTCCCTTATGTTGGGGTGGCAAAGCCTCAGCAATCTATTTCTGGATATTAGGGGCACTAAGTGAGAGCCATGTGTAAAGTAGGCTTGATTATTTTATCACCTCTAATGTGAAACTCCCCATGAGGCCATTTGTATTGTTAGAGGGTGGGACAGTGGGTGGAGATAGGTTTTTGGTAGTAACCTATTCATATACTTGTGCCTTTGGGCTTTTTATTTTTATTTTTAGCTTATACATATTGTATATACCACTTTTGTTAATGGAATTTTTTTTGGTACATCTACTTATGCCCCCCCCCCCCCTCAACAAATGGCATGGTTCTGAAAGATGTATGTACTTTTCCTTTCCCATTTGTCTTATATGAATGGTGAGCCTTTAGGTGAATGCCAGGAAGAAGTTCTTGGTATAATCCAATATATAAGATCTGTTTTTAAGAGAACCTTGTATCTCTTTACATAGACTAAATATAGTCTAGGAATAGATAGATGGCTTGTGACTTTAAATAATGAAAACTTAACACCTTTTGTGTGTTGAAGGCATTTGGATTATTCTAATGAAAGTCTTTATTACTGTTATTGAGCCATCAGTGGGCACATTACACTGGCTTTTGGAAATAAAAGCTTTTTTATTGTAAATTGACTGACAAAGAGACAGGAGGAGGAAATGTTCAAATCTGTCTCCTGGCGCTGGGAGCTATGTGCTGGGTGCTGGTGCAGGTTTCATAAGTGGTCGTGAAGTGTGATCTGATTGAATCTTGCAATGAAGTAATAATGAGAGGTGTACTCTGACTGGATTACTATGGGATGATTCCAGTGCTTGATCTAACTGGATCTTGAATCATATCTTGTGATATCTGGTTCTTAATTTAGTCCCTGTTCTTTGATCTGAGTGCTGAGGTTGTACCCATAGTTACATGTTTAGTTCATCTGGGCATACTCAGGTTGTATAACTTGCAACCTGGGGGTCTATGGCAACTGAAAAACAACTCCTCATTTTATTACACAAATTTGAACCAGATCGGGTTCTGTGGCTGTAGCATTACCTGTTGATATTTTTATAGACACCAGAGTCCAATAAGGATAGCCCAGAATCTCTATAGATCAGATCACACTCATTACCACACCAAATAAATTCCACCAAAAAAAAAAAACAAAAAAAAAAAACAAAAACAGTACCTAGATGCCCCTAAATTTTATCTCCTTGTATAGTATTCCAGTGTCTTGTTTCAGTGTGTGGACTTGGATCTTAAATCTAGAAAGGACTTCTCTTATTGTATTTCTATCAACATTTATATTTGATAAGATTGTATATTCTGATTTTATGTGCTCCTCTTTCATCTTTTTATCCTTTTCCTCTGAGCTTTGGGATGTTATATCAAATTTTCTTCTATTAACTTTGGGTTCTGTTTATTCATTGTAGCTCTAAAGTTCATCCTAATCTCAGTTACATCTTCATGACTACTTAGGCATATGAAAATGTATTCTCTTGACTTTTGTGAGACTGGGAGTCAGACATTTGGAAAGCCATTTATTTCTAGGAGGAACATTTTGTGA
Organism: Loris lydekkerianus; assembly: GCA_963574355.1. Classification (NCBI taxonomy): domain Eukaryota; kingdom Metazoa; phylum Chordata; class Mammalia; order Primates; family Lorisidae; genus Loris; species Loris lydekkerianus. The sequence continues at coordinate 19,817 of CAUYPK010076130.1, forward strand.
GTTTCTTTCTTTTTCTTTTCTTTTCTTTTCTTTTCTTTTTTTTTTTTTTTTTTGAGCCAGAGTCTTACTGTGTCACCCTCAGTAGAGTGCTGTTGTGTCGTAGCTCACAGCAACCCCAAACTCTTGGGCTTAAGTGATTCTCTTGTTTAAGCTCCCCAAGTAGCTGGGACTTTAGGTGCCTACCACAATGCCCAGCTATTTTTTTTGTTGTAGTTGTTGTTGTTTGGCAGGCCCTGGGCAGTGTTTGAACCTGCCAGCCTCAGTGTATGTGGCCAGCGCCCTACCCATTGAGCTATGGGCGCCACCTGTGAGTTTCTTTTAAGTGACTCCTCTTCATTTTTCTTTTTGGTCTTTTTTTTTTTTTTTTTTTTTTTTTTTTAATACTCATGGAAAGAAATTGGTGCTCTTCCTTTAGTCCAGAAAGAGTTGAGCTATATTGTGACACAGTAAATGTTGGCTCTTGCCTGAATTTGGAGAATATATTTCTTGAATATTTGCCTTACCATTTTAAGAATCCAAAAAATCTGGAGAGTAGCTATGGTAGAGAACTTTACCTCTCTGCTAAAGATGTCTTCCCCTTTCTCCCTTTTGTGTCCAGCCAAGCTAGTGACAGGGCCTGAAAGTTTCTAATCTGCATCAGTGTCTCTCCATGCTTCGTTTCCCTTAGTGGTGTCCAGGCTTCAGCCTGTCACCCTCAATCAGAAGAAGGTTCTGAGGTTGCATAATGATGCTAACAGTGTCCAAATATAGCTAATTTACACAGAGTGGGGAAGGCAAACTGTGTTGTCTTTGGTTCACTATCTGCCTTGCTTCTAGGATCCACCAAAAGTGATGTGGGTTGTTGGGAATAGTCTGCCTGGGGGAAGATAGTTTTCTCACAAGATGAGAAAGAGCTCCCTAATGGGCCAAATTTGATTCTGTCTATTATGTCACCTCTGTCTAGTTATGAGTAGAAATTTATTAAAGTTTATGAAATGAAAGTTGCTTCAGTTTTCCAAGGATGATACATATTCTCCTGATTTTTAAAAATGTTTTCTTGTTTTCCTTTTTCCCCTTTTCTTCCTCTTCCTCCCCAGCTTTCCCCCCTTCTTTCCTTCTGTTTAAATTATTTTTATGAATTTATGAGGTGCATGTGCAGATTTGTTATCTGTTGTGTAGCAGTGAAGTTTGGTCTTTTGTGTGACCATTACCCAATTAATGTATATAGTACCCATTAAGTAATTGCCAACTCCACATACCCTTGCCTCATTCCCACCCTTCTGAGTCTCTGATGTCTATTATTCCATTCTCTAGGTTCATGTGAACTTTGTTTAGTTTCCACTCATAAGTGAGAAAGTATGGTATTTGTCTCTTTGTGTCTGAGTAATTTCACTTAAGATAATGAACTCCAGTTCCATCCAAGTTCCTACAAAAGATGTGATTTCATTCTTTTTGATGGCTGAGTATTCTTGGTGTGTGTGTGTATATGTGTATATGTATACATATGCACACACATACATACACATATACACCATCTTGTCTTTATTCAATCATCAGTTGATAGACCCTTAGGCTGATTCCAAGTTTTTGCTATTGTGAATAGCTCTGCAATAAATGTACAAGTGTAGGTATCTTTTTGATCTAATAATTTCTTTTTCTTTGGGCAGATACTCAGTAGTGAGATTGCTGGATTGAACGGTAATTCTGTTTGTAGTTTTTGAGACATCTCCATATGCTTTTCTATAGAGGTTCTTCTAATTTATGTTCCCACCAACAGTGGGGTAAGCATTCCGTTTTCCCCACATCCTTGCCAACATCTTTTGTTTTTGACTCTAATAATAGCCATTCTGGACTGGAGTAAAATCATATCTCTTTGTGGTTTTAATTTGTATTTCTCTGATAATGAGTGATGTTGAGCATTTTTCATGTGTTTCTTGGCCATTTGTATGTCTTCTTTGGGAAATATGTTTATGTCCTTTGCTTACTTTTTAATGGGTTTATTTTTCTAGCCGAATTGTTTGAATCCCTTATAGATTCTGGATATCAGTCCTTTGCTGAATGCATAGCTTGCAAATATTTTCTCTTGTGCTGTAGGTTTTCTTTTTACTCTGATTATTTCTTTTACTGTGCAGAAGCTTTTGAGCTTAAGGCCATCTTTTTTTTTTGTTGTTGTTGTTATTGTTGCATTTATCTTTGGAGTTTTAGTCATTAAACTATTTCCTTAGGACAATGTCTAGATGAGTATTTCTTTGGTTTTCTTCTAGAATTTTTATAGTTTCAGGTCTTACATTTAGTGAGAGGAAGAGATCTTGTTTCATTCTTCTGCATATGGCCATCTAATTTCCCCAGCACCATTTATTGAGTAGAGTGGCCTTTTTCTGGTTTGTTTTTGTCTGTTTCATTATAAGTATGTGGATTTATTTCTGGATTCTCTGTTCTGTTTCATTGATGTGTGTCTGTTTTTATATTAGTACTATGCTGTTTTGGTTATTGTAGCCTTATAGTATAATTTGAGTTCCAGTAATATGATACTTTTCTAGCTTTGTTGTTTTTCTTTAGGATGGCTTTGGTGTTTGGACTCTCAGTTTCATATGAATTTTAAGATTTTTTATTCTGTGAAAAATGACCTTGGTTTTTTGATAGAAATTGCATTGAATCTGTAAGGTTGCCTGGGACAGTGTGGTCATTTTAACCTATTCTTCCAATCCATGAACCTGGATTGTTTTCCTATTTGTGTCATCTGTGACTTTTTAAAAATCAGTGTTCTGTAGTTTTTCTCATAGAGATCTTTCAGTTATTTGTTAAATATATTCATGGGTATTTTCTTTTTTTGAAGGTATTATAAATGGGATTGAGTTCTTGATTTGGTTCATAGCTTGGTCATGTTGGTATTTTGAAATGCTACTTATTTTTTTCCAATTATTTTTGTATCCTGAGACTTACTGAATTCATTTATCAAATTTAAGAGTTTTTTAGAAGCGTCTTTAAGGTTTTCTATAGTAATATGAAAGATTACATATATAACATATATATTAATCTATTATAAGATATAAGATAATGATATAAGAGTATATCATCAGGCTTGGTTCTCGTAGCTCAGTGGTTAGGGCACCAGCCACATACACCTGGGCTGGCAGCTTTGAACCCGCCCTAGGCCAGCTAAACAACAACGACAACTACAACAAAAGAAATAGCTGGCCATTGTGGTGGGTGCCTGTAGTCCCAGATACTTGGGAGGCTGAGGCAAGAGAATCATGTAAGCCCAAGAGTTTGAAGTTGCTGTGAGCTGTGATGTCACAGCATTCTATCCAGGCAACATAGTGATACTCTGTCTCAAAAAAAAAGAGGAAAAAAAAGAAGAAAAGATTATATCATCAGCAAACAGATATAATTTGACTTTCTCTTTTCCAATTTAGATGCCCTTTATTTCTCTGGCCTAATTGCTCTGGCTAGGATTTCTAGTACTATGTTGAAAAGGAGTAGGAAAAATGGGCATCCGTGTTTTTTTTTTTTTTAACCAGTTCTTGAGGGGATGGATTCAATTTTCCCCATTCACTATGATGGGGAAAAGTTGGGTGTGGGTATGTCATATACAGTTTTTATCATTTTAGGTGGTGATGTTTCTGTGTCTAATTTCTTGAAGGTTTTTATCAGGAGGGATGATGAATTTTATTGTATAGTTTTTCTGCATCTATGAAATGATCATATAGCTTTTGTTTTTATTTCTATTTATGAAGTGAATCACATTTATTGATTGGAATATGTTGAACCATCCTTGCATCCTTGGAGTAAACTCACGTGATCATGGTATATTCTCTTTTTGATATGCTGTTAGATTCAATTTGCTCATATTTTGTAGAGAACTTTTATATCTGTGCTCATTAGGGATATTGATCTGTGTTTCCTTTTTTTGTTCTGTCCTTTTATGACTTTGATATGAGGGTGATCCTGGCTTTGTAGAACAAGTTAGGAAGGATTCCTTGCTCCTTGACCCTTGGGCACAGTTTCAGAAGGACTGGTACCAGTCTAATTTGTGTCTGGTAGCATTCAGCTGTGAATCCATGTGGTCCCTGGATTTTTTTCTGTTGGGAGATTTACTACTGATTCAGCCTTACTACTCATCATTAGTTTGTTCAGGATTTCTATTTCTTCCCAATTCAAGCGTGGGAGGTTTTATGTTTCCAGGAATCTATATTTCTTCTAGGTTTTCTGGTTTATTGGTATAGAGATGTTCACAGTATTCTCTGATGATCTTTTGTATTTCCATGGTATCACTGGTAATGTCTCCTTTTTCCTGGCTGTGTTTATTTGAATTTTATCTTTTGGTTAATAGTATAGATGTCTACTAGCTTTATCTTTTCAAAGAACCAACTTTTTATTAATCCTTTGTATGTATATGTGCGTGTGTGTGTATGTGTATAGATATGTCTCTATTTTGTTTAGCTCTGATCTGTTTTTTCTTCTAGCTTTGCATTTATTCTAATTTTTCTAGTTTCTTGAATGAGCTTAGGTTGTTAATTTGTGGAGGGGATTGGCATTTAATTCATAAAATTCCTCTTCCTTCACACAGTGTCTCTTGTCAACTCTCTCTTATATTCCAGTGTTCTTTACCAGACAATCTAATTGAAGAATGGCTATCTACTTGATATTTTGGGTTCCTTTCAGAGAAAGAGGCATTCCCTAGCTGCATCTCGTTAGCCATTTTGAACCCTGGTATTTCTTGGTTCTTTTAATGAAAATGAAAAGTTCAAAAGTATTGAAAGTAGTAAACAGTTTTATTTCACAAACATTGTGTTTAGTGTATATAATTTTTACAAACATGTTTAATTTGATAAAATAGAGGCATAGAATTTTTAGTGTATATTTACATACCAACATAATGTAAAACTAATTGCATTTAATTTTGACAGCTGTCTTTCCAGAAGGTAATTAGTACTCATTTCCTTTTTAGAAAATGGATTCTACGTCTGTCTTACCAACATTTTTAGATGTGGATTTGACAATATTACATATTGAATGTCTTCCCAAGGATATCCTGGTGAAATTTCAAGGCAGAAATAATAGTGAATGTGAGTTTGACTACCACATATTGCAGAGGGAAATACAACATATTCCAAAAGTGAAAAACAATGTGGACATTGATGAATTTTGTTTGGTTGAAGAAAGAGTATCTGGAGAATGGCAAAGAGGAAGAGTTGTGGAAAAGAAAAATGAACTCTATACAGTGCTTCTTATAGATCGCGGAGAGGAACTAAGGGTTGATAGTACGCAAGTTGCTTCAGCATGTGGCAATTTATTTGAGCTACCACCACGGGTAGTATTTGGTATTTTCGCCAACATACTACCAATTGGGGAAAAATGGTCTCCTAAGGCTTTGAATTATTTTAAGTCATTAGTAGGAATACATGTGAAAGGTTACGTACAAGCTATTTTGCCTCTGCAAGTGATTGTTCTTGAAGTACCAAAAGTTATATCCCAGGCTCTTGAGTTACAATTAGGAAGATTTATTGATGGAGATTCATTTCATCTTATTGTGGAAATGTTAAAAGAATTCCCTCAACAAATGCCAGATTTATTACAACATAAAAGACCTGAATTGTCATTAAGGAATAATGATACTTCACTTGATATTCAACATGTTCTGGATAATTTGCAGCCATCTTTGTCAGTAGGAAGTACTGAACGTATAAAGGTATCATCTGCACTGAGCCCAAGTAAATTTTATTGTCAATTAATTAAATGGATTCCAGAGCTAGAAAACTTGACAGTATGTATGACTTTGCATTACAATATTATCAGTCAAGAAACTAGTCCCACATGTGATAATTTTGGACTACTTTGTGTTGCCAAAAGGATAAATGGACAGTGGCATAGAGGAATTCTTCAGGAGCTCTTGCCCAATAATCAAGTGAAAATTTGGTTTATGGATTATGGAAGTAGTGAGGCTATACCTTCAATTCATGTAAAGAAACTTAAACAAGATTTTATTTTAGTACCATTATTTTCATTTCCATGTTCTCTTACACATTTGCACAGTCTAGATAAAGACGCAAGAAAGTATCAGCTGAGTGTATTTAAACAAGCCTTGTTAGGACAAACAGTGTATGCACACATTGATGAGTTCAATAAGGATGAGCATTTGTATTATGTGACATTACAAAGTCAAGAGTCTACAGTTAATTCTAAGTGTCTACTGAAGACTGTAGGCACACAAATACTTTGTCCAGTGTCTGGTTCAAAACTCACCAATATCTCTAGTAGGACTGGTGCTTCTGGTGTGAACACCTTCGCAATTACGAGTTTTATTGGAAATATTGAATGGTCAGTAGACTCGCTAAATAAAAATGTTTTCAGAGTAGGATTTCCTATTAAAACTGTAGAAATGGAGACAGAGGCTGCCTATGTAGCTTTTGTAGTTTATGTATTAAACCCATCAAATTTCTGGGTACGCACTAATGACCATCAGAATGAATTTCAAGATCTAATAACAAATATAAACAAATTTTATGATTTATGTGAAAATGATGAAATGATTCTAAGAAAACCTGAACCTGGATTATTTTGTTGTGCTAGATATAGCAAGGATGGACGTTTTTACAGAGCTGTCATCACTGAAATTAATGGTCATAAGATTAACGTTTATTTTTTGGATTATGGAAATACTGATTCCATACCATTTTTTGACGTAAAAATTTTGCTTCCAGAATTTTGTGAATTGCCTGCCTTAGCCATGTGCTGTTCACTTGCACATGCATTTCCTATTGAAGATTTATGGGTGAAGGCTGCAATTGATTATTTTAAAAAAATAGTTTTGAACAAAGCAATTTTACTTCAAGTTATGGCAAAAAGAGATGACAAGTACATTGTAAATATTCAAAGTATTGAAGCCTCAGAAAATATTGATGTTGTCTCTCTCATGTTACAAGCTGGCTATGCAGAATATTGGGAAGTAGAACCAGAATGTTTTAAAAAATCTGTAAATGGATATTCAGTGTTAAATTTAAAATCTAAAAACAAAGTTAATATTAAAAATGTCATCTCTGCCCTTCTTGAAGGACCTAAATCTAAAAAGAACCATTCAAATAAGGAAGAGGAAAGTAACTTATCTTTGTCAAAACCCTCAGCTGTTAATTTATTAGATTTAACAAATCCTCTTACCTCTGTGGGGACTGCTTCATCATGGTCTTATAAAGAATATATCTTTAAACCAGGAACAGTTCTTGATGTTAAATGTTCTTCTTATTATGGCCCACGTGACTTTTCATGCCAGCTCCAGTGTAAATTAGAAGACCTAAAATTGCTGATGGAACAAATTCAGAGTTATTATAGCATTAATTCTGATCCTTATCAGATTGGCCAGATTGCTTGTGTTGCTAAGTATTCCAAAGATGGGAAGTGGTATAGAGCTGCTGTTCTGACTCACATATCTAAAAAAGAAGTTGACATAGTATTTGTTGACTATGGTTACCAGGAAAGAGTTTTGATTAAAGATCTCTGTGGTATTAACCCATATTTTCTTTCTTTAGAAGGTCAAGCGTTCAGGTGTTGTCTTGACCATTTAGTTGAACCCACTAGTTGTAAGTTATTGAACTGGACGAGAGAAGCATCTAGAGACTTTGGGAAATTTCTCTCTTCATCTGGAGGCCTACTGACTTGTATTATCCATGCCTTAGTTCTTATAGATCCTAACTGTTTATGTAATTTGGTGGATTTACAATCTTCATTTACCAGTGCAAAAGAATTTCTTATTAATTGTGGCTCTGCTCAGTATACCACATTATCAAAGCCACTTCCATCTTCAGTTAGTCTTTATAGTTACTATTATTCTTCATTTAATATAAACATTGGAAGTGAAGAAGAAGTATATATCTCTCACATATATAGCCCCAAAAAGTTTTATTGCCAGCTTGGTAGAAATAATAAAGACCTAGAGATGATAGAAAGAAAAATCACAGAGATTATTAATCTCAAAAGTTGCCCAAAATATGATTCTAAGAAAATGAGATTGTGCATATCTAAGTACATGGAGGATGGCCTCTCATATAGAGGTTTGGCAATGCCAACAGGTTCATCATCTGACTTTCTGGTCTATTTTGTGGACTTTGGAAATAAGCAATTAGTAGAAAAAAACATGTTGTGGGCCATTTCCGATCAGTGTCTAGAGTTGCTGTTTACACCTGTGCAAGCAATTAAGTGTTTTTTGTCTGATATTAGAGATGTAGATATTCCAGCAGAAATCAATAGCTGGTTTGAAGACAGTTTTTTGGGAAAACCATTAAAGGCAGTAATATTGTCCAGGGAGGAAGATGGTCAGCTAGGTATGGAATTGTATGATGGAAATCAACATATAAATCAGAAAATTAAAATGTTACTTCATGCTTACAGAGACAAACATTGTGACCAAGCACACTGTTTGGAAGAGAACCATAAAATACATGAGAGTAAGAGACTCACTGCTGCTTTGAAAGGCAAAATGGAAAACGACTATCACAATAATATGGTAAATAAAACCAGTCTGGTAACATATCCTGAAAGCAAAATAGATCAATTAATGCATCCCCAAAGTCTTTTGAAACCATCATTTTGTTATAAAATTGAACCTGTGTCAAAAAACAAAGCGAAGAAGTCTTTGAATGATGGACTTAAAAGTGTAAAAATCGTCCCTCGATATGCACATGATGAAACTGGTGTGGCCCCAACATCAGTAACAGTTGTATCACAATCTTTTATCAGAGAGTTAAATCAAGCAGCCTCACAAAGCCCTAATAGACCACAAATCAAAGACCTTCCTCAACCCAAAATTTTCTTGAATACCAAAATTAAAGGGTATGTTTCTAATATTAGCAATCCAGCAAGTTTCCATATTCAGCTTGCTGAGAATGAAAATGTAATCGTCAGACTTGCAGATGCCTTAAATGAAAGAAGAGGAAGTAGAGTGAAAGAGAGGAAATCAGCTAAACTTCTGGTTGGGGATCTTGTGGTTGCAGAATACTCTGGTGACAGTGCCATTTACAGAGCAGTTATTAAGAAAATTTTGCCAGAAAATTCTTTTGAAGTGGAATTTATCGACTATGGTAACACTGCAATCGTAAACACATCGAAAATGTATGAACTTAACAGGGAATTTGTGACCATACCTCAGCTGGGAATCCATTCTTTTCTTAGTGGGGTAAAATGGAATGAGCCTGATGAAATATGGGACAGTAAAATGGTCGATTATTTTGCTTCAAGAGTAAGTAACAAAGCAGTTTCTTGTGAATTTTTGAAAAAGCACGAGCAGAAATGGGAAGTGAATATAATTTGTGATGAAAAATATGTCATTAATGAACTACTAAAATGGACAGCATGTTCCAAACCAGAGAAGATAGCATTGCAAATACCTCAGATTGTCTCTCAAAAGGTTAGCCCTGGTGATAATACTGAAATAAAGAAAGGAAGATCAAATGAATGTGAAGGGTCTGTGATCCTTCAACAATCCTACCAACTAGTTAAGATTCCATGTGAAGAATTAAAACCTGGACAGCTTGAAAAAGCTGAAATACTTCATGTTTCACAAAATGGAAGATTTTATGTTAAGTTATCCAGAAACAAAAAAGTTTTATCAGATTTAACATTATTAATTGCCAAAGAAGAAAAAATCTCTTCTCTTCTATCAGTGGAAAATATTGAAAAAGATTTAGAATGCTTGGCAAAGTCCAAAAAAACTTTGAAATGGTATCGATCAAAAGTAGAAAAAAAGTACAGTGATCAGCGAGTGCTCGTCTTTTTGGTAGATCGTGGTAGATATGAAATAGTGCCTTTATGTAATACCAAGGAGCTTAGTAATGAAATCAGAAATATTCCAAGGCAAGCTGTGTCTTGTAAGTGGATTTGGTTTGAAAATTCTAGGAACGTGTCATTTGAGTCCATTGTGTGTTCATTTACTCATTTGGAAATAAACATCCTTTTTCTGAAGTATTTAGATTCTGTTTGGGAAGTAGAAATTTTAGTAGATAACCTGTTACTTTTGGAATATTTAAATTTGAATACAGTTCTTGTTGAAGAAAACAATCATAGATCCTTAGGAATTCCTTTCAATGTTGAATCTAAGATTCCTGTGTCATCATGCTTAATCCGATCATTTACTTGGGCACAGCTCCAAAGTGGTAGGCTTTATTCTGGTATTGCCACTGCTGTTTCTGATCCATCAGACTTCTGGGTTCAGTTAGAAGATTTCTTTGATACAATGAAGTATCTCTTTATGTTGCTTTCTGATCTCCCAGAAACCTTACCGACTTTACCTCAAGAACTCATAATTCCTGGGTCTAGTTGTTTGTTCAAATATGAATTGGAAGATCAATGGAATAGAGTAGAAATTTGTGAAGTCTCTGATCAGTCTTTACTTCTCATATTGATTGACTATGGATTTTCTTTTTATATACCTTATTCAGATATAATATATCTTAAAGTTGTTCCCGAGGAACTTTTGAATTTGCCAAGGCTAAGTTATCCATGTATCTTACATGGTATCCTACCTGCTGAAGGGAAATACTGGAGTGAGGAAGTCAAGAGCTTTTTAAAAGATTTCCTAAGTAAACCAGGTTTAGTTTTTCTGTTCAGGGAGAATAATTTTGAAACAAAACTAAAAGTAGATGTCATTCATGAGAAAAACAATTTGGCAGATGTATTAGTTGCATCAGGTCTTGCAATGTATTCTAAAGATTCAGCTAATTTTGTTGAAATTATGGCCACGGGACCTATTAAAACCCAGTGTAAATTACAGAGTAAGCCTATTTGCCCATCATCAGATCAAAATTGTTATAAGGAAGAAAATATAAATTACACATGCACTGAGAAACAAAAGCCAAAAAATCAGAAATTTATAAAGAGGAAAGATTTCTATAAGAACCTCTTAAAAAAAATCCGTATTAGTAAAAGATTACATTCTGGAAATTTAACACTGAGAAAGAAAGTTGGTGGCAGACAGCAAAATCCCCAAGGTGTCATTACATTTGATGCGTGTGCAGCGACTTCATTTTGGGAACTGCCTGATGACTTAAAGAATAACATCAATTGTGTTGAAAATATTTTTGAAAAACTACCCACTGACGGAAGACAGGAACATAATAATACAATGGACTTGAGAATAACAGTAAAAGAGTTGCATGTTACTGAAAAAATTGTATCAGAAGAACACTTAAAAGGTAAGTAGCTCTTTTTAAAAAATAGATTCTTTTCTACTGATTCTATTTTTGATTCTTTAAACATTTTTCATGTATTGAAATTATCTACATTGGAAATACTATATTTCAAGCAAACTTATTAGAAAATCTGAATAAATGAAGAAACTGGGAGTGATACTTTGATTATAAAATGATTCTTCCATATCTTTACTTTAGCTTTGGATGGTAGAATGCAGTGAAAGTAGATTTTTAAGTACACATGCATGCAAACATGAATGACATTTTACAGATCATTTCAAGGGTTTCATAAAGCTCCTAAAGGGTTGTCTATAGTTCTCAGGTTAATAAATACTGCTCTTACTGTATATACTCGAGTATAAGCCGAGTTTTTTTGGCACAAAATTTGTGCTGAAAAACCCAAACTCGGCACAAATTTTGTGCCGAAAAAACTCGGCTTATACTAAAGTATATGCGGTAATTAGTGAGCTTCCTGGGCTCATTTTGAAGAATCCGTTTTCTGTTACATACTGTTTCATGTCATATGCAATATACCTTTAGGTTTTTTTAAGTATGCTTCTAGGATATTTCTAAATCAGGTAGACTTAAAAGATAAATTTACTCTAGCATATTTCTTATTAAATATTTTGGACATCAAATTCTAAAAATCTTAAAATTTTAATATCTTAAAATAGTGTATGATTTTGCTTGTGCACATAATTATTTTCTGTATGGATTAGTTACTGAGGAGTTTGTAGCCTATCAATGTTTCCTAATGAATGTTCTAATATTATAAATTTTATAGTATACCATATTTTGTATTATACACATAACTAACCAAATAGGTTACACTGTTTGAGGTGTCTTGTTTTTATTGATGTGATGTTAGCTAGTGTATTATTTGAATTCTTATTTGAATACATTTATGGTGAATTGATAAATGCTTTAAAATTGGCCCCATTTTCCTTACAATTTTTTCATCTTTATGGTAGCAGTGACTATAACAGTGACAGAAACAGCTACTATATTTTGAATGCTTAACTAAGTTCCAGGCACTATGTTAATAGCTTGTATATATTACCTTATTAATGTTTATTAGCACAACTCTATGATGTGGGCTGGTATTAAGATTTAAATGAGCCTAATAAGTAGTACCCTGTTTGTCCGAATTCTAAACCACTTTTGAAGAAACCATCTCAGAAGGAGAAAGGCAGTTGGAAAGCAAATTGTCACACTTATACAAAATAAATCCAAAAACAATATTGATGAATGTAGCTCATCTTCCAGGAAAATTGGCTTACCAATACCAAATCAAGGAATACTTATATTTAAACTTATCTACATAAGGCACAGATAAGAAAACCTTCATACGAGAGTCTATCCATGTAAAATGTATGGCCAGAGGCAGTTCTCTCCAAAAAGAACGGGGGAGAGGCTAATCTAATGTAGGCTTTTCTCTTCCCAAGTGACTCATTTGATTACTCCCCTCCTGGAAGCATGGCAGAGAGGTATAAGGAGATTAGGAGCAGTTTGCACGGAGAGTTCCCTACTCATAAGTAACTACTTCTATTGGAAGGAAACATCAGGAATGGGGAAGGCGAAATCTCCTCTAAGGTCACCATTTTATTTATGAATCTCAGGGAAAACTAAATATCTTGACTATGAATTTAAAGCTGGTAAAGAAGTAATTGAGTTATTAAACTCGTATCTCTGACTGCTTTTGTTTTTTTATACTCTATTTTGAAAACCTTTGGCCATCAAACCATACATTTTGACTTTTATTTTTCTTTTTCAAGTAAAATTTTATTTTTTTAGATATTTTCTTTTTTTATTAAATCATAGCTGTGTACATTAGTGCAATCAAGGGGTACAATGTGCTGGTTTCATATACAATCTGAAATATTTTCATCAAACCGTTCATGGCATTTTCTTAGTTATTGTATGTAAACATTTGTATTCTGCATTTAGTAGGTTTCGACTGTACCCATTATAAGATGCACCATAGTGTGGACCCACCCATTGCCCTCTCTCCCCCCCCAACCTTCCCCCTCCCTTTCCCTCCCTTGGCCCTTTCCCCATATTCTTGTTATAGCATTCATATGAAAGCTATATAGTAGGGCTGAGTACATTGGATACTTTTTCTTCCATTCTTGAGATACTTTGCAAAGAAGAATATGTTCCATCTCCATCCATGTAAACATGAAAGAGGTAAAGTCTCCATCTTTCTTTAAGGCTGCATAGTATTCCATGGTGTACATGTTTGCTAGTATTTGCTAGTCCATTCGTGGGTCGACGGGCACTTGGGCTTCTTCCATGACTTAGCAATTATGAATTGGGCTGCAATAAACATTCTGATGCAGTTGTCTTTGTTATGTTGTGATTTTTGGTCTTCTGGGTATATACCTAGTAAAGGAATTATAGGATCGAATGGCAGGTCTATTTTTAAATCAGTTAAGTATTCTCCAAACATCCTTCCAAAAGGAACATATTAGTGTGCATTCCCACCAGCACTGTAGAAGTGTGCCCTTTTCTCTGCATCCACGCCAACATCTCTGGTTTTGGGATTTTGTTATGTGGGCTACTCTTACTGGGGTTAGGTGATATCACAAAGTAGTTTTGAATGCATTTCTCTGATGATTAAGGATGATGAGATTTTTTTCATGTGTTTGTAGATTGTGCATCTGTGTTCTTCAGAGAAGTTTCTCTTCAAGTCCTTTGCCCACCCTGAGATGGGATCACTTGTTCTTTTCCTGCTAATATGTTTGAGTTCTCTGTGGGTTCTGTTTATTAAACCTTTATTGGAGGTATAACTTGTAAATATTTTCTCCCATTCTGAGGGCTGTCTGCTTGCTTTACTTACTATGTTCTTGGCTGTGCAGAAGCTTTTCAGTTTGATCAGGTCCCAGTAATGTATTTTTGATACTGCTTCAATTGCCTTGGGAGTCCTCCTCATAAAATATTCACCAAGGCCAATTCCTTCACTGCACTTTCTTCAGGTATTTTTATAGTTTCATGTCTTAAGTTTAAATCTTTTATCCAGTGAGAGTCTATCTTAGTTAATGGTGAAAGGTGTGAGTCCAGTTTCAGTCTTTTACAGATCGCCAGCTAGTTCACTCAGTACCATTTGTTAAATAGGGAATCTTTCCCCCACTGAATGTTTTTAATTGGCTTGTCAAAGATCAAATAAGGATAAGTAGCTGGATTCATCTCTTGGTTCTCTATTCTGTTACAGACATCTATTTCTCTGTTTTTGTGCCAGTACCATGCTGTTTTGATCACTGTCGATTTATAGTACAGTCTCAGGTCTGGTAGCATGATTCCTCCTGCTTTGTTTTTATTGCTGAGTAATGTTTTGGCTATTTGAGGTTTT